>JAXIUT010000024.1:1241960-1251960 GCA_035586675.1 Eurytoma californica
CCGCTTTCGGCTTCTGACGCTCTCTGTTTATATTTTATTGATTTTATCGAGCTTTTAAGTTTGTTGCGTACAGTATCAATTGAGTGGTACTTGTGCAACGTTATGTAAGTGAAAGGAAAAAGTTTGTGATGTTTGAAGGGATGATGAGTAACGTCTTTTGTGCAGTTCGTAAAATTCATTAGTAACTTGGAAGAATGAATTATTTATATATGTTATAGTGCAAAGAATGCTGTATTTATATAAAAATCCATTTAATAGAAGGAATTAAACTTACAGATGATATTTGAAAAATAAATCCCCTCTTTAAAAAACGATGATAGGATGTTATGAAGCATTTAAAAGGCAATTTGATTGGTTATGGTGATTATAATCAATAAAAATATCAAGTTAAATGGCGCCAAAATTCGAAAAGTTTTGAAGTTAAGTTCTCAATTTGAATGATCAAAGTATTCAAAATATTTTAAGAATGTTTAAGTAGATTAATAAAATAATTATTTTATACGTTCTATAATTACTCTGAACTTTAATTGTTAAATAAATGCCATTCTGATTTATTTTCTAACGTCAAAAATTAAAATGCATCACAACCTGTACGTATTGATATTTGACTATTTTTCTTTCAATTTATTAAAAACAGTACCCTCTAAATATGAAAGCGTGAATATTCACTCTTTTAACGTTATAGTAATAACGTTATAGTCGTCCACTTATCGAAAAAGTAAACGCACTATAACATATAATAAGTGAATATTCACTCTTTTATATTTTTAGATAGTAAGATAATTGAATTCAAATTTCGTATCTGATTACTCATTTCGAAATAGAACCGTAATCCCTAGCAGCGCCGAGTAGTGCTCGACGCAGCATCGCCGCTTCCTTTTCTCGCGAGTAAAAAAGCCGATCCGAAAAATAAAAGAACCAGTCATCCACGATGCCGAGGCGTGTAGGATCCGGGCGGTTCGTCGCGGAGGCGGAATCTGCGAGCGTTTCCTCGGAATCGAGCCGCCGAGGAGAAAGGATCGTCGCGCCGCGCTGTCGTTATCGAGTGCCGCCGAGCGTGAGCCTTAAGGAAAGCCATGAAGTGACTGAAATAAGAGAGCGCGGAGATAAGTTACCGAGAGGTTGCGAGGCGGAGAAGAAAGAAAAAAAACGCGAGAGGAGGCGCGAGGCGAAAAATCCCCGGGGCTTTGGCCGGGGCGCGTGCGTGCAGGTGTCGGCGCCCGGGGCACTTAGCGCGCCTCCAGACGTCGCGACGCCTCGCACTCGAGGATCGCATTACCAGGGACAATTCGCTCGTTTGCCGGGGCGCGCCTTCCTCTTCCTGTCCGCGAGAAAAGGAGGCGTTCACGCTGCGCCGAGCCTCTTTTCATAACGAAATTCGCAAACGAGCTGCGCGCGCGCGGCTGAGGAAGTATACGCGAGGGAAGCGAGGATCGCGTAATAAAGCGGTGTGCGTCGGTGATTCGCGCGAATTTTATTTTACGGGCCCCGCGTGCATTGTGAGCCGTGAATGGAATGTTGTTTGCGCGCGCTCTTCGGTATCGAATTATTGTGCGGCGAGAATCGCGATTTCTGCCGGGGATCGGAGATAACGACGAGGGCATTCAAGGCTTAACAGTTTATAAGTAAAAGTTGCAACGAGATTGCGGCACACAAAGTGCGCGTTGAATTTTTATAGTCGGCATAAAGAGCCGCTGCTAACTCATTATTCGAGCAACTCGTTTGCATCTTTTTATTCGCAACAGCTTTTAACATTATGAAATGCGTAGTAAAAAAATCCTTAAGCAAAATTTTAAAAGTGAACAAAAGTGTCTTTTAATTGAAACGCTGCCTTATGCAAATGTCGGCCTACAATGTTTGCAGTCCTTAAGTCGATTTCTTAGCGTGAATTAATGTAAGGCTGCTTCGTAACGTAATCGAAATATCTATTCTACCGTTCTACCTTTATTATGACAATTTTATCTCTCCATAATATTTACCTTTCTATGTATGATGTGCTTTAATTATCTAAATTTTAACATTTGAACAAGATAATTGTGAAGATAAAAGAATGCACTCATTTTATATAAAATTTTTTAGTATTTTTCCTCTTTCTCGACGTCGCCCAAAGAGTATAAAAATTTAGACAAAACCCCAACGAGAAGATAACAAAAGAAAAAGAGGCGCGTAAACAGCGATAATGGGCTCGACTGTCCCTCCGTCTTTTTGCGCGCAGCGAGAGCGCGCATAATGAAAAGCTCATAAAAATACTAAATAGAGTACGGGAGCGGGTGAGCGAGCGAAAGTAGACAGAAAAAAAAACAAGAATTCACCGCTTCACAAGCGCGAACGTACGTAATTTTAATTAAAGTCCCGCGATGGAAAGGCGTCGCGCGCGTGTCTCTTTCCACCTCTTCCGCGGGTTCTCTTTTGCCGTCGCGCCGGAGCAACGCACGCGCGCCATATTACGCGGTTATTCCGAGTCGTACGCGCAAATTGCACGAATTTCCGCGCGCACCTTCGCCCGTCGTCTTCCCCCGCGTAGACCCTCTCGAGTGCACCTGCCGCCATTAGATTCTCGTAAAGCCGCGTAAAATCAGCGGATTTGCTTTTGAAGTGAGCTCGTGACCCTCCACGCTCCCTTTCGTCGGATGTTTTCTTTTTTGTAAATAGACTCTTCGCACTTATCTTTGTGATTACTTTATCTGAAGGAGTCCCGTTTTAATGAAGCGATTCTTTTTATGGACGCTGCGGAATGTGGCTTCGAGATATTCTAAAATTTGCGGTGATTTAATCTTGTTTAGTATCACTCGAGCACTTTCATATTCAAAGGTAATCCGCAGGATTAGTTACCTAATCTTTTGAAATTAAATTTTTAGGATTATTATCCATTTTAACATATCTAAAATCCTATGTAGAATTCGTACTAAATTTTAAGAAATATAATTTTTACTGATCATATTTAATATGTAGTAAATTAAATTTCAAGAAACTTTGCATAATTTTGTTTAGTTTTTATAATTAGTGATAATTCCTTAATGTATTGGTACAATTACAACACGTTTACCTATAATGATAGCTTAAATACCTACAATCTGTTATTAACCCAAATTTCACTAAAAGACTGATCATTTACGCATACCCTGCTAAGAATCCTGATATACATAAAAAGATCTAAAATACTAACGATTATAAATTCTGTTCATATATTAAATGCTTCTATCCTACTTAATAAAATCTACACTCTATCCCTCGCAAAAAAAAGGCAAAAAATACTACCGCGTAATATCTTAGGATCGCGCGCTCGGACCCGCTTCGCAATAGAACCCAAAGAACTTTAATTTCCTCCACAAAAAATGAAAGAAACACCACGACGAAAAAGAGAAGAAAAAAAAACAAAAGCGAACGCAATAAAAAGCGCTAATCGCTCGGCGTCAGCGCGCGAGGCCCCCGGGGCCGAATCTCGTTTTCCCGGGCGCGACAATGAACGCGTCGCGCTCGATAGTCCGCGGCCATTAGCTTTCATTTCCTTGCGGGCAGCGAGGCCTCCGGGCTTTTTAACCGTGCGCCGAGTTTTCCGGAGCCGCTTCGCTCGCTCTCTCTCTCTCTCTCTCTCTCTCTCTCTCTCTCTCTCTCTCTCTGTCTCTGTCTCTCTCTATCTATCTCTCTCTCTCCACGGAATTGCGCAAATATAGCACGGCCGAAATTGCGCGCGCCCGCACTCGAAATAGATCCTTTGCGCGTGGCGAATATCTAGAAATAGAGGAAGTCCGAGCGAGCCGACCGGTGAGAGAGCACCGGCCCCATGCGCCGACAGATTGGCTCCGTAAACTTTCGCCGGCCCGCCGGAGCCCGGCGCGCGCCTGTGTTCCGGGCAAACGATCGGGCCGATCGATGCAGCCTGCTGCGGTGGATCTTATTTGCTGTTAAAATTAGACATTGGCGTTGCACATTTAAAATTTAATTTCCCCCCTTTTCAATTTTAGTGTTGATATTTTAAATGGAATTCACATAGTAATTGATCCTTACTAAAAAAGAGAGTCCTTACTGAACATGAGAATAATAAAAAGTGAAAAGCCTCTATTGATTGTGATTGGTCAGTTGGGCGTGGAGATTTTAAATTTAATTGGCTTACAGATTTTGACGTATCATCATGGAAATTTGGCGCGAAATTTTGATTTTCACATTTTATCATTTTATATGTTTCTTACTAAAAAGAGAATGATGAAAAGTGAAAAACCTCTATTTATTGATTGTGATTAGTCAGTTGGGCGTGGAGATTTGAAATTGGATTGACTTACAAATTTTGACGTAGTATCACGGAAATTTGGCGCGAAATTTTGATTTTCACATTTTATCATTTTATATATACAGCGCGAGAAACGCGCATTTCGACTTCTTGTGTTTTAAAAAAGGAAATTAAGAAAAGTAAAAGGTTTACTTTAGTTACTTTTATTATAATATTTTATTGAATAGATTAAAATGCTTCCCTTAGAACTAATATTCATAGAGCTAGGAAACTTACGTCTAGACATGTGGCAAGCTTGGCATGAACTAGCATGCTTTATGGTATTCCATAAATGATTCAACCAGAATAGATAGTTTTAATCGAGACAGTCTACAGATGCGATTACCGGGAACTGATATTAAAGCATTCCCGCAAAAGTCTGATAATTCACAAGTGAACGACCTTTTTCCGCATAAATACTCCAATAAATTTGGAATAAATATAGAGCATTCGAACTTTATGACATATCCACTACTCTATGAACCTTGAAGCGTGATGTATTTATTTACCTCGATAATGTAACGAGTTGTCCGTTGAAATTCGTTTATTACGACGGGGACCGTTCAAAGCGCTTCATTAACACGAAAACTTGATCTACGTTGCGTAATTCCCACGGGCGGAGGGAGATTAGTGTAACGAGCTATGGTGCGGATCATTACGAGTTTACGCGCAACTTCCAGTCACGTTTCGGGCCTGCGTAACTTCCGCGCGGCTCCGGTCATCGCGGCCACACACGAAACACACAACGGTAAAATCGAATTTTGCATTTCGCAGAGTCGTCCTTATGGATTAGAGAGTCGCGATTTACGACGTTTGTGAAAAACATTAGTCTCCCCGGGCTGAGGAAAAGCATAACTGTTTGGACGTTATAAAGAAATATGTAGATAGTAAAGAACTGCGCTGCATACCGGTCGTTTATATACCGTAAGGAAATTTTCTTAGCCACCTGTTGCTTAGTTTGTTTTATAATCTTATAATTACCTCTTTTTTTTGTTTTATCAGGATTACTTTTACTTATTTTTATTTTACTATTTTTTATTTTTTTATGAAATTATAAAAGTCGTGTTATCCACTGCTGGTTATTAAGTTTGATAAAAGTTGTCTTGTCTACAGAAACTTTACTGCGTGCGAACATTTACCTTTTATTTAGTACGTAATTAAAATAGTTACACATTCAAATTTATTATCGCAATTTATTTATTTTTCAAACCTTTAAACTTCTGAAGTGTAATTTGCAAGTCTAAATTCTCATGTTGTCATAAATTACTCATATTTAATTAAAATGAAAATATATAAGTGCTACTGCAAAATACAATTAAAATTTCAGATATGGATTTATTCAAAGCATGTAAAAATTATTAAATCATTTAAAATTTCTAATCTTAGTCTCTATTAAAGAAACATTTCGAACAGTGAATGCATATGCAAACGAAGTTTGGCTATTACAATGTGGGAGCGGTACATTATATTCAGAGAGCGTACGGGCAACGAGTCTTAATAGACCGTAGCTGTCGGGCTGCCGTCCATGAATTACGCGGGTTCTAGTTGGCCAATCATAATAGTCAGTAGGCAATGCGGAGTCAGCTGTCCCCGGAAAATTTCTTCACGCTCGCTTGCTGTACATATTGCCTTAGGGTCGCCGAAACTTTATGTTTGACTAGTGTCAACCGCTTTTTCAAGAGTATTTTTTAACTGAACTTTTCCTAGAAATGCTGGACTGATTCGGTCCTTGAGTACTGTTTTTCTTCTCAAAAAAGCCTTTCGTACCTCCGAGTAGCAAAGGATGTAGATTAAATAACAGCTACGTGTTTATCTTAAAAATTATAGTGGCTCAAGGTAAAAAAAAGTCTAACATTGTCATCTTGAAAAATTACATTGAAAAACAATTTTTTCCGCAAGTACTACCTATAACAATCAATCAATCAATCGTGATTACAAGAAACGAGCGTCAGCGCATTGCGCGATTTTGAAAAATGTCTTCCTCGCAATCGACTGGTACGACGATAGCCTGCTCGCAACAAATCCGAGACTATCCCGTCCGCTCGCTGAAGTCGGTATCACTAACAACGCATCGAAGACGAGGCGGAAGCGATTAAAATGGCTGTGTGTTTTTTTCTGCGCCCGTCTCTCTCTTCATCCGTCGAGCTCTTTCGCGCCGCGACCCTGGGCCTACGGAGCGGCCACTCGACCAGGGCGGGGGGCTCGCTTACTCAGAACGGCTTCGCGGAAGGCCTCGGCCATCGGCGTATAGCCGCCTCGATGCAGCGCTGAATGCGAATGAAGCGCGCGCCTCGCGATTACAGTCGCGCGCACCGTCGAAAGCTTCCGCTCGTAGCGGGCGCGCGTTGCTATTATTGGACGGTTTTTTTTTTACGAGGCCGACCGTCAAACGGCCGTTTCGTAAGAGCGCCTTACGAAGAAGCAATTGGGTTCCTCGCGATTGGAGGCGCGCTTTCTTCTGCGCCGAGGGCTTTCGGAATTGAAAACTCGCCGACACCGACGCTGAAAAAAATCTCGTCGCTCTGCGGTCTGCCACAAAGTGGGAAATTTATCGGAGGTATCCTTTCCTTTCGGCGGGATAAGAGTTTGAAACGTTTTAGGTAAAAATTCGTTTTAAGAATGTAACGAATTTATCCGGTCGATTTTTTTAAAGTAATTACGCATTTATTCTGATGCTTTTAATATTGCATCAAGTTTGCGTACGCAGGTAAAATGAGGAGAATAAAACTTTAAAAAACAATAAAAAATTTTTTTTTTAATTACTATAAATTAATACTGCATTCAGGTTTAGTGGAGATTAATAAAATATTCAGGAGTCAGTGTATCATTTTTTAAACGTACGAGTTAATTCATTTTTATTTTAATCTCTAGCCGGTTATCTGATAAAGATAAGGAACTGCACTGCAACGAAAGTAACTATAATGAGATAAGCTTTTTTAAGAATCAATTTGTTTAGATTGATAAGACAGCGTAATTCGTATCTAATCAATTTCAAAATAAAATATTCAAATGGCTACTACTCATCAGTCACGAAATTAGATGTTGAATATTAATATTTTTCGTTTAAAGTGTGTTAATCACCGACATGAAAGTAATACATTAGCAGACCGAAGGAGTTTAAAATCACGTTTTAATATTTTGTATCTCAATAACATTAAAATTCACGTTCCGAAAAACAATATTTATGATCAACGAAACCAAAATTCCTTTCCTCGCACAAAAATTTCTTCAGCTTTACATAATTATCCCGTCTAAAGTTAAATTAGTGAAAATTTATTAAAATTAGTTGGAATTGATCCTCAAATCAGTAAACAGCGATCTCTTTTACTCTAATTTTTAATGAAATTTCAATAATTGCAGTGGTCCTTCATTACAATTCAGCTTCACATTATGCATATTAAAAAACTAAGTGCACGTTTATTGCACTGCACTCGGAAAGTCCCCGTCGACGTAATTAAATCTCTCAACGCCGCGGCTCGATTCTTTCCCCACAAACGCTCGTCCCGACGAATAAATCAGCGCGACGAGTTAATTGAATCGATAGCTTGCACTCGCATAATTGGCCGGTCTATCGATCAGCCCCGCGCAATTTACGACGGCCGCCACACTCCGTGTAACCCGTCAATTTCGCTTTCCGCAAAATTCCTTGAGCCTCGCGCGCGTGACGCAACGGCCCGCGGCGCTCAAACGAGCAACAAGTATCGCGCGCATGTGCGCGTGTGCGCGCGCGCGACCCCGTGCACTTTTTGCCCGGACTCAGTCGTGCACTCGGCGGTGTGCACGTGGCGCGTGTGCGCACACGTGAACGCTAGACTCTCCTCTCGGCGCAATTTAGCCGTCCAATCGCGGAAACGAGGCTGTCCGTTTTGGCGCGCGAGAATTGCCCGCGGGGAAAATTAGTACTTACTTTTCTTTTCAGTCGCGCCGATCGGTTCGGGGAAGCACTAGATTCGACGCTAATTGCCGATTTCAGCCGGGGGGAACTCGTCGGGTGTCGAAATGTTTTCTTCTTTAATTTTCGCTCGGCTCCGTCTTGCTCCGTGTTTTGTAAGCTTTTATTTTAACTGGAGCTTCGGGGAATTCGTGTCAATGTAAACCTCGGTACGAAATTGAGCTCAATGTCTCGCACGTAAATTTTCATATATGCTAATTGCATTTATGAATAAATTTTACAGTCCTCGCGAGGCTGAGGGACGGCGTGAAACTTATTTTTTATCCTCTCGTTTTACGATCCTCACTCGTGATCACTTGTAAAAAAACACTGAAAACCGTCACTGTCCACTTTATCAGCAGTATCGAAAATTTGTTTTCCCACGTGACAAAGGCGCCCGGAAAATTTCCATTTATGCCGTTGGTGAAAAAGCCATTAGTCAGAAGCGAGATCCACTTTGCTCGGTTAACGTCCGATAATACGTAAAAGACTGAAGCGACGATGCGGGCGGCGCACGTGTACGATCAGCGACCGGCTCGGGTACGTTACTCGAGCTGCCTACGGTACAGCCGATACTTGTTGCTCGCTCCTACCTCGCTGCGCGACTGACCACCTGTTTCTCGAAAAATCGACAATGGGCCCCTCCTGTTTGGGGACTTATCTTCGCTGGCCCATATGGCTAGTTAGCGCGCTGCTCCGCTGGACGCAACCACCGGCCGAGGAATTTTCCCAGCGCGTAATTCGTTAAAGCGCTTCGTTGAATATTAGAAATGTCTGTTACTCAATTTTCAGGAAAAAAAATTACTACCTTTTTCTCGTTGTGGTGTCGGTTACTACGCCACGGTAATTATAACTTACAGCCACTTAAAAAAAAAAAAGCAAGACAGAAACGAATAGGTGAAAGGACTTGACGATGTGCCGAACTGTGTCGTTCAACCAATTCAGCGCGCGGGATTTCTTCGATGATTCACTCGTGTATTTCATCCGAACGAGAAGCGATCTCCCCGGAGCAGCTCCGGTCTTTATCACCGCGATACAGCATAACCCCGGCGCGAGAGGAATTCTTCGTCGCCGTCTGTTTATTATGTAAATATTCGCAGGCCGCGCGGATAACCGCGCGGCGAGACGATTGCTCTCTTTTCTCGAGCACAAAAACAGGCCGTCGCGCGGCGCACTCGTCTCCCGTCAGCTGAGGGCGTTCGAGCGTGTAAACGAATACTCCGACGGCGAGCGCGTATTCACGTTTTTTCTTTCCAACGGCCCGTTCGTTTGTCCGAGCGGGCATTTATCGGCATCGATAAAAATGTAGGCGTGCGACCGAGCGCCTCTAACCTCGTGTACACTTTATCGGAGCCGGGCTACCATGTGTGTATACGCTGCGTTTACTAGGCCCACATGATGTGCCTTTTAGTCATCGCGAGGGAATTTCATTTGGCGCGCTCCGAAATGTATATACGATCATATGCGCGTCCATTGTTTATTGTGTACGACGGATTCATTCACCACGGGCTGTACGTTGTACGTGTATACACGCCGATTTTTATGAGTCACGTTTTGTTATTCGTGGATGACTCCACTTTCGAAGATCGATTGATCGATAAGATTAAGTTAGCGCAAGAATAAAAGTACGTGCAGTTATTCGCTTTGAGCTGATATCGAGTATACCGGTACTTTCGAATTTTGATTACGATATATAATTTCGATTTTGCAATTTTATTGCGTTTGGTTAAACGAATTGCCGGTCGGGAAATTGCAATATTAGTACGTTATAATCAGAAAATTACTGTTAAATACCTTCCTCG
>JAXIUT010000024.1:1253090-1276915 GCA_035586675.1 Eurytoma californica
GAGAGAGAGAGAGAGAGAGAGAGAGAGAGAGAGAGAGAGAGAGAGAGAGAGAGAGAGAGAGAGAGAGAGGGACGGGCGCAGTGATACGGGGGGAAAGCGGTGGGGCCTCGGCGAGTATGGGATCGCGTGCATGTTGTATGCGGCGGTCGAGGGCCCGCGGCGGGCACGAGGGCCCCCGGCGAGCACGAGGCTCTCCCCCTCCCTACGCCCCCGCCTCGCCGAGTGCGAGTGTCGGCCCCGAACGAGCCTTCTGCATCTTCGATGAGCCTCTCGTCGGCCGGTTTTGTGTGTACGCTTTTTAGATTGCTCCGAGAGGTATTTTTTGGGGGGATTTTTAAGGGAATTTTGGGAATTTTAAGGTTGTACGTGGATTTAATTAAATGGTTTATTTATACTTCGGCTGAATATTAATTGAATGGGTAGATTTGTTTGTTAACAATCTACAAAGCCCGAGTGAATATTAATGAAATAGGTTGATTCATTTATTAATGACGATCTGCAAACATTTGTGGAATATTGTACTACATTATTACTTTATTAATGACTTTTGTTCAAATATTGGATGATTACGATAAAAATAATCGTAACAGTGTACGATATTATGCTTTAGTATAATTTAATTTTCTCTGTAAAGTAAAAATGTCACTAAATTGATCACTTTCATTAAATTGAAAGTACAATTGAATCAGCGTTAGCTTAATCATTACCACAAATTACTCGAAAATTCATTTAAATCTATGTTTAATTTTAATAAACTCAAAGTGCCTTTGTAATCACTTTTTCAGTATAAAGTAAGTTTATAATTTCTTTATCAATAATAGTCAATAAATCAAATCTCGAAAAATGATCAATAAATCATTATGATTCTTAAATAAAATTTCGTAAGCAATTACAAGTAATCTCATTAAAATTAAAACGCGATCAGGCCTAATTCATACAGAGCGTAATACTAACTAGAACATTTACCGCCAGGCGGACTTTCAGTCTGATATGTTTCTTATTAACGAATCTGCTGCCTCAGTTTTATATATATATCACATTTAGACCAGGATGATTAGGCGATGAGTAAAGCTGTCAATGCTTCACCTTGTAATCATTCCTGTAATCTTGTATCATGCAAATCAAATATCACCGAAATTACAATGAACGATGTAAACACATCCTGAAAACATGTTTTCCTATTTAGTAGATATATGCTCCAGTTTTTAAATCTAATTTTTATTCAAGATAATTCAAAAAAAATTAACTTGATAATTTTCACAAAGGTGCTTCAAGGTGGTCAGCTCGCAGCGTATTAACGTGCGGCTCTTATTGCACGCGAGGCTCGGCCAGCCGTTACAACTGCGGAAATCGGCTTAAACGGCAGATTGCTCGAGCCGATAAGTGTCTGGCGTTTCGCTTTTTATTATTCTCTTTCGGATGCTCGACGCGATTCATTAACAACTCAAGCTCATTTTGAATTGTAAACGTCAGGATCACAATTTTGTTATACAGCGAGAGGACCAGTTCCAACTAAAATTTTATTTAAAAACAAAAAAATGATTTGCCTCCCTCTAAAGTTGAATAAATGAAATTTCACTTATTCAACTTTAAAGGGGCTCATTTACAAATATTCTTTATTAATTTTGTATAAAGTAAATTAGTGCAGATGAAATATGGTCGACTAATTCATGAATATAATGATGAAATAAATCAAAATAATGTTTAATTTGACTCATGACTAACTGTGAATATTCCCACTAAATTAGAAATTGTTAAATGAACTAAATCATTTTATATCGAAATATCGTATAGTTTTCAATTATTTAGTCGTACAATTTATTTTAATTTAAGATTGCGAATAAGTCATTCAAGTATGTGAGTAACGTTTCGCCACCAATCATACAAAATTCCAGTCATACAAAAACTTAAAAATTAACACCTCGTAATAATGTTTATCGCTGTGACACAAAAAAATAAAAAAAATAAAATTCCCCCCAACCACTAGTAACAAAGAGTCTTGTTTATCCGCCATTCGCACGTACGCCTATCAGCGGCTAATCTTTCCCGAGCGATTCGGCAGCCTCGAGACCCGCGCGACCTCGCTCGAACGTCAAGGCCGGCTAAGCGGCGCCGGAGGCTTTTCCGCGCTGTGCGTATCGTTTCGGTAGAGGCGCCCGCGAATACACGCATCGCCTCGGCTATATTTGTAATGCGCCGCGTCGCCCGCCGATGGACTTTTCGTTCCGGCCGCTCCGCTTTTCTGTGTGCGTTGACCGACGCAGCGAGCACCTGCTAATCAACGGCCTGGTAGCCGGGGCGGCTCTCCTCTTTCACTTCATTTCCCCTCGCCCTCCCCGAGAAATGTCGACCTTCTGTTCACTCCGATGACTCTCGGGTATTTTTACACGAGAGTGGAGGAACGAGGTTTCACTGGGGTGATGTATACGGTGTATCATCACGTTGTCCAAATATTTGGGAACTTTGAAATTTATCGACGTAAAAAATAGTGGAGGGATAAATCGGTTAAAACAGTATTGGCTATTGAAATTTATAAGATTTTCCTTGAAAATAGGTAAAGTTTTTGCAATCAGTCGAATTGATAAATTAGATCTCCTTTGCACCATACTCTCTATATATAATTCAGGCATAAGTCGATAATAAATTCGAATAAATGTATATGCATTACTGCAGAATAAGTAAATATTTACTTATTAAACATAGTGAAATTAAACTTTTCACTTATTGTGCAGTGTACATAATAAATTAGTTTCCGACTTAACACTGAATTATATTTAGAAATTTATATTTTTTAAATAATTTTTTACTATAATACAATAACGAAATGCGCTATTCATTAATTAATTAATTAACAACAAATATTAAAAAAGTAAACTATAAAATATCCTAATTATAAAAAAACGGTACGGAATATTTATGCAGCCGCTAATAAGCAGGCCTTCAGATTTTAAAAGCCTGAAAGCATCGATCACGCGCGCTCTTTCCCCAAATAGAATTTCCGAAATTCGTGTCGTTCCAATTATACAGGGTCTCATTCGCATAGAGGCCGGCCGACATTCCGTGCAATTTGCCGGACTAATCAAACGAATAAAAGCAAAGGCAACGGACTGGCCGCTCGGTGGGACCCTGGGGCTCGAAAAGAGCAAAATAAAACCGTAACGTCGCGGACACGTGAGTCACATCCCCACGGTTCACGCATTCCACCGTGATGTCATAGCCATCGGTCAAGCAGCACACACATACACACGCGAATCGGCGCTTGTGCATACAATTATACGACACGACGTGCGATAATGTACAGTCGGGCGAGAAGCACACGAGGAATCCCGTTCAAAAGAATTTCGTCCTCGGTCTTTTTGCTTTGTTTGGTCACGCCTTTTCTTCCCGATCGCCCGTGGTCGAATTCTCGTATATTCGTTATAAACGATCCGCCGGGGGAATTGATCTGGCGGCCACGGCTTAAATTGGTTATCGTAAGCTTATAAATTAAGATTCAGTAAATTCTGATTCGAACGGCTTTATTTTGTAGTAAGAGAGAAATATTTATACGTACCTTTAAACCAGTTACGGATACGTGCTGCAGTAAAAATTATCATTTGCGTACATCTTACTAGTGATTCATATAAGGAATTGTAAAATAAGATATTTTAAATAAAAAATGTAATAACTTTTTGGTATTTATATTCGATAAGTATTGTTTCTTAAGCTGATGTTTTTTGCTTTTTTCACCATGACTTGATGTAGTAACCATGAATTATAGCGATTGCAATTATGAAAATGAAACGTAACAAAATAAATTCTTTATGGGCATACGAGACAATGATCGACGATACGAAGCGCAGGTAGAGATCACACTTACCATTAGTTACCCAGTCGATGCAAATTGTCCTAAGCACTTTATGGTTTCTCGAATTCTTCAGTGTATCTTTTATTTCACATGCAATTATTTGCAACAGGTTGAAATTAATATTTTTTGTGTTACGGTTTTTTTTTTAACTAGAGTAAACATTACGTTCGGTTATTGGTTACAAATTTACAACTTTTGTAACATTTAGTTAATCATTAAATTTTAATTATTCAATAATGCCAACCCCATATACATTCGGCATTGATGGATATTTATTAATAACAAAAAATTAGTAACATTCAGTATTAAAAATACCACAAAATATATTACTTTCTCATCTATTGCTATAAGTTCGGACATTCAGTAATAAATTTAATTTTTATTATCACTATTTCGCGATGTATCCTAAATATCTTCGAAATTTGAACAAATTATCTATTTACATCGGTATACAAATAAACATTGAGTTTATTGATGTACGTACTTAAATGCTTTTAATCAATGAGCAAAAATGTGTGTACTTAATTATTCATTACGTATTAATTTTATTATCTCATATTGAGCAGTGTAATCGTAATCACAATGCATTTTATAAAATATTTAATTTTTATTCGAGCATGCGTAGAACGTAATTGCACGACATGTGTACTTGACAATAAGCAAAAATGCAACTGCCATTAACTTAAGCTTTGACCCTAAGCTTATCACGAACAATATAAAAGACGCACAATAGTTATAATGCTTATATATAAAAGTATATTTTATATTAAGCGTCGCTCAATTTATTAACTACTTTTTAAAAAATAAATAAATACTAAGTGCAAAAATGTGAAAAAATATTTATATAAAAAATATCATTACAAAAATATGAAATATTTATTTAGATTGCAAATTTTTTTTAAAGTGCGTCAATAAATAAAGCAATAAAAACAGTAATATAAAAGTACCAGGGCAAAAGACAAATACAAAAGACTGAATAGAAAAAACAACAATTTATCACATGAACTGCATTTATATAAATGATAAATGTTCTAAATAAAGAAAAGATGACTAAAAAAGGTTAAATTTGATTAATCAGTTCAATCTTCAGTATGTGTCAGAGCACTGGATTTTTTTTATTTACTGTCACGCATTTGAGGAACGCATAAGGCATAAGAAGCAATAAAATAAATCAAGACAATGCATACGTGTAGCATAGTATTTATTGGCAATTCAACGATATATATATTTTATATATATTTAATGCACTATTATCACTAAACATTATTATATTAAATATATTTATTTTGCATATCGTAAATATAAGATATGTACCACTAATAAATATATATTTAGATTATATGTTTACAAAACGGGCTATTACAAATAGCTATATATAATATATGTGGATGGAACTATAAATATTTTATTAACAAAGAAAAACAATAACAAAATAGAATCTATTATAATAAACGGTGATTTATATGTATATTAATAAGTGCAATTATAAGTGTAAATATAAAATATAAAAATTAAAACAAATCCAGATTAAATTTTATCACTTATCTACTGACTTCGATGCAATTCGATTTGATGACAATCAAATTAAAGGAGATCAATAAATTTCTTAATAATCTTTCAATCGTCATTTTATCTTAATAAAAAAAATTTAAAATCGTATTGAAAATTTGGTTAATTCTAAAGAATTGCACATTTGAAGAGATTATTTTACTTGCGAAAAATTTAACTTATTGGAACCAGCATTAATGTGCGAACGCGAAGTCAGTATATAATTAAATCTACTTACAAAAATTCAAGCATTTTATAATCTATTAAAATTTATCATTTTTTTCCAGCGATAAGTTTTTTTTTTAATTTTCACCACTACAATTCTATAATCTAATTAGTTTAGTACGGTTGTCTAAACAAATAATTACTGTAACTTTTAAAATTGACGTCGAAAAATAATACCGTTTTTCACCTACTTTTTAGTTACCTACTATTCACTAAACTAAGTAACTACGCTTCATTTTATAATAGCCGATAAATGAATGTCTATATCTAAGAACAATAGACGCTTATTATGTTTTAATTAGTAGTTATATATTCTACATGGAGACAGAAAATCACACAAGATTTTTTAGTATCATATATGTTTATGTTTAACAAAAATTCACAAAAATATCCTTGGATATTAATTTGTTAATTGCAAATAAATTTGGAAGTTATGGTTACAATTGCACGAATTCATTGAATATGGCAACGAATATTGAAGAAAAACAGAATACAACGTATTGGATCACAGATTATTTAAATAAAAGCTGCAGGAACTAATTTGATCAAGTTACGGAAAACATTATTGTTAAATTTTTCAAGGAAGAATATATTACACGAAGTTACATTATACATTTATTTGATCACAATACTTTCCTTAGACAGCTTCTTTCTACTAATTCAAAATTTATCGAGACATTGATTACATCATATTCATCATTTTATCTTTTTAAATCTAACGAAGTTAATTTTGATACTATAAATATACAGGTACATTTAAGACATGATTAAGCAAGCGATTATTAATTCGCATAACCAAACAAAAGCTCTCGAATTTATTGACTTCCTTGAAAACATAAGTATCTCGTTGATTAATTAGTAAATACACCTACGCTCGAGTTAGACGTCTACATCTAAACCTTCAAACTGAACACTGTTCCCCGCATAATCACGGGCAGAACGCCGAAAAAAAAACGCAACATTTTTTACGAACGCCCGCTATCACTTTCAGCTTAACGAACAAAAGCACACAAACCCTGCCCCGTATGAAAAATGCAGCGGCGGCAGCGGCTAGACGCGCAATCGATCGCGCGGTGGAACCTCCGCGGATTTTAATATTCTCGGCGGCGGGCATCACTATACGTGCTCGACTTTCGTCGCGACGCTCGAAAATGCAAAGTGCGCCAGTCCGAGCGTTCGATCCGGAATCAAGAGTTTTCCGCTTGCTCGGCACGTCCCGCGGCGCGGCCTTTTACCCGCGCCCACCGCCGCGAATTTTCCTCGCCTCTTCCCCCCCTCCCCCATGGAATAAAATGGAGATCCGACGATTAAACGCGTCGCTAATTCGATTTCCTCGAGTCCCTTAGCCGCGGCGATTCTCGAGATGAACGACGCGAATCCTCGAGGCGCGAGGCTTTACACGAGCCACTCGCGACTATTTTTTTTTATTAGGTGCGATCATGCAGCATAGCTCTGAAATTATTTATTAGTCCCGTTCTGCAAGAGTTTGTTGTACTATCGCGACTTTAATGTATTGGAAGGTTAAAATTTTATATAGATTTTGTGAATAGTTTGTAATTTTTGCGGTGGTATAATACTTTTCTTACTAAAGTTTCCAGTCTTAGCGTGATTTTTGCCTTGCAAATCATGGATTGAAAATATTCAGTTCACATATTGAGCGGATCAGTTGTAATACAATGAATTTCAAAAAACTTGAAATAACTACGGTAATACTTGGCACATCGACAATCAAACTTGTGTAAAATGATAAAAAAACTTGTGACGGTAATTGTAAACGATTAAAAAAATGTTAATATAGGATCACCTTCGATCTAAGAAGATACTACGGTAATTGTGCGATATCATGTAAATAACATTGAAAAAAATTTGCTCAAAATACAGGTAACTCTTACCGGATAAAATAATCATCGTACCTATCCCGCATACGTACCTTGCAACTATCCGCCTGCACAAGATGTACGAGATAAAAAAAAATAAAATCTATTCCAGCGGTACGTATTCATAAACAAAACAAGATTTCGGAAAACGTACGTTTTTCCAAATTGGACGCAACGGTTCCTAATCGTAGAGAGATTCCCGGCCAACGAATGAAATTCAAGGTTCGCGCACGCGCTGGGGCCGGCTCCGGGCTGCCGGCTGGCGCCGGCCTCAGCCGAGCCGCCGGCAGCAGAAGCGCAACACAACGAGAATGCAATCAGTACACGAGGGCGAAAGAAAGCGTCATGCGGTGCAGCCAAGCGTGTGTTGTTGCTGTTGCTGTTTACCTGCGAAGGGCACGTCGCCGAAGTACTCTTCGACGTTGTCCGTCGACATGCTCTTGTCCGAGAGCGAGACGGAGGACAGGGAGCCGCTCGACGCGTCGAGCGAGCCGCCCGCCGGAAACTGCAGCAGGTCCTCGTCCGTTTCCGTTTCCATGTCCCGCGAGCGCCGCTTGTACACCTGTCGACAACAATGCGTGCGTTCGCGCTCGGTCTTTTTTTTTTTTTTTTTTTTTTTTGTTTCGAATTCTCTGTTTGTGTCCCTTAATTTTTTTTTTTAAAGCATTGTTCGTGATACGCGGACGTGACCCCTTTTGTCCGCTTTGAATAAAAAAAAAGTAACGAGGTATTTCGATCGAGGCTTTTGCGTCTGTGATAAGGAAAATTATAGGTAACGATTCAAATACTTTGTTGTAGTGGGTTTTCTATTGAACCATGTATAATTAACGTTTGTAATAAAAAAATCTTCCTAGTTGAATGTGAAATAGTGAAATTTTATTGCGCAAAAGTATATATACCATGATTTTTTAACGTTTAATCTGAATTTGTATATGGGGATAAACGAGACTTAGCATTATTTACTAGACTTCACCATTATAGATAGTAAATGCTAAAGGAATCTCGAAGAGTAAAGCATCACTATTTGTATTCTGATTGGCTAGAATGTTATATCAGATACCTTGTGATCCACACTATTTACTATTCATAATTTTTGCATAAGATCTTTACTTATTTGTATCTTGATCTAAAAAAAAATAAATAGTCAATGAAATTTCACTAATTCACTTGTATTTATTGTTATTAGTCTGAGAACTGATAAATAAATATACTAGTCACAGGTATAGCTTACTCAGTTTATACATTTATAAATTTTGTTGTTTAGGATAAAATAAGAAATCTGCAGTAATACCCAGATTATAGGCTCCATTACAAAATGCTATCAGTTGCGAGTTAAAAATTCAAGAATCATTTTTCCTAGTTTGCACAAAATTCTGGCCCCGTAGGTTATGACCCCTCCAAATTAATCTCCGTGACATTTCAATCACTATCATAAACTTAAAATCAATTATCTGATGTAATACTGTAGGTTAAAAAAGATTCTAGGCCTGACAGATCCATGAGACAGGAGGGTATAAAATATAGTGATTCAAAAATTCCAAATCCTATATAAGACTACATTAAATCTAAACCATTGAAGCCCACTCTTGCGCGATTGATGAAGAAGATCCCCAAAACACCTACGCGCATTTTTACCTACAAAAGAGCGCGCACGGCTGAGTCGACCGAAAAGAGAGTCGCGGACGCGGTGTTAACTCGTTTGTAAATTCAAAGCGGCTCCGATGTCTCGGGTGCACCGCCCCACCCCCCGGATTATTATTGTTCGCGGATCCGCGGGCACTCGACTCGCGCGGCGAACGACTACGCGAAAGAGGACCGGATCCCCCCCCGCGAGAGTGTGTCGGGCGGTTAACTCGAGCGCGAGGCGCGCGCCAAGGAGTGCAGCTCTCGGCGTGACAGGCGCGGCAGCACCGAGTGCTTCATTATTCAGTGCTCGTCGGCGTCTCGCAGTCTGCTGCACGGCTGACTCGCGCAACCCCGGGATAAGACGACGACGCGATGCCTCGTCTAGTTTATCGTCGCGGGGGCCGACAAAGGAGGCGAGCATTGCGAGGAAGCCACAACGAGGAGGAGAGAGAGCCGCGACGGTCGAGGAGCGGCGAGTACGCAGCACCGCCGAAAAGACTACCGCGCGGGGGCAAGGCGCTTTTAATTTGGTTTGCTTTGAGCGCGGCGCTTGGAGCGCGAGGGTTTAAAAAAGATTTCTCCCGTTTCTTTCGCGCATCTTGCGCAACTCCTTTCTTTTTCAAAGGCTACGCTCGAGAGAGAAAGACACTTTTAATTTACATGCGAGTAGAGAACTTTGAGAGATTTTTTACTTCTATTTAATCATTTTAGGTTTCTGGCATCATGAAAATGTATGAAATAGAGAAAAGGTGTTAGATAGTATTTTACACTTGATAAAAACATCTGCTTAAGATTGGAATCTTGCAAATTTTCATGTAAATGAGTCAAAAATTGATTTATTATTTTTTACGCAAAATTATAGTGTCCTCTCTTAAAAAAGGATGGGAGAAGGTTGTGAATGATTTAAAGAAGTAATTTGATCGGTTAATTAAGAAGTATCCGATTGAATGGAACCAAAATTCAAAAAGTTCATGATGAGTATTTAATATGAATATCAAAGAATTTTTGTTTTTTTTTTTAAAGATTAATGAAATAAAATGTAAATTTTCTGATTATGACTTATTCTTTAATATCAAAAATTTAAATGCTTCACAACCTATTACAAATCAACAGGCCAAAATTTTTTTCAAAAAATTATAAATTTAGTCGTTCAAAAACATAAAAGTAAGCATTATTGTAGTTTTTCTAAAATATTCAGACAAGTAATTCTACTCCACTTTCTACATAAATTATTAAAAATTATATATATTATTACATTATTATATAAATTATTAAAAATCATAAATATTAAAAAGTCGTTATTACTTTTTAATATTTCATACTATGCTTTTTTTTATAAAAAAAAATTTATTTTTTGACCTATTTTCATTAAAACTGTAGGAGACTCTCCCCTTAAATCCAGAATGTCGTCACACCATCAAAAGTAATTTAAAAAAAATCTACGCAACCAAGATGATCTTTAAACTCGATCGGAGAAAATCCGAGCAGTCGGTGCAACGCGACGCGCAGGCAGGGAGACACGAGAGAGTGTCGAAAGGCCAGAATCCGCGAGGAAGTCAGTCAAAGTGATAGCGATTCGCGTGTGTGCGGGCTTTCGGTTGAGGGAGCCCGGCGCGCTGCGAAAAGAAAGACGCGCGGAATTGCGGCAGCGCCGTAAGGAGCCGCCGCAGCTCAGGACGACGGAAAGCGGCTCGTCAGCGTCAAAGTCGAAAGACGCGCGGGCGCGCCGAGGCGCGAGGAGAAGCCGCGGCAAAGAGAGCCGCGCGCATGCACACGTGTCTACGCGCGCAAGTACGAACTCCGCCGGGCGGCTACGGCGGGGGGGGGGGGGGAGAGAGACTGGATAAGGAGGCGAGCTGGCAGGAGGAGGAGAGGCTGTCGCATCACGTAGGTGCGCCCGGCGACGACGGGGATGGACGCAAAGCGAGCGCGGAGCCGAGAGTCGGTCTCACAGCAGAGCGATCACAAGGATTACGCGCGCAAACGGCATGCCAGCGCCGGGGAGCATCTCTCCTCTTCGGCTCTCCTCGTAAATCGCGTCAGAGATCAAACACCGAGTTGTATATTAAACGCGGGCGCAGCCGCCCTATCCGCGCTGGAGGCGCGGGGTCATGGCATCCGTGCTAACTGGAGATCGCGCGGGCTCCTCGAGACTCGAGGAGTTTCTCGGGAATCCCGAAAATCCCCCCGCCGTTCGAGCGTCTCTCCCTGCCGTTTGCTCATTTTTCTGGCTGCGATTGTGAGGCGATACCGAGGTGAGCCGGTGCGCTTATTGAAATTCGTTCGCTTACTAGGATTTCGGAATTTCTAAATGCGGATATAAGTGTCTCTCTCATTTAAAGTAACATTTTTTTAACAAGATTGAAAACTATAGATAAAATACTTTAACTCTTGAATATTATTGATACTCTATCAAAGAAAAGATTGAAATTTCTTTCAATCAGTAGAGTATGTTAATCGTTTAAGCACTCATAATACATATAAGTAACATTTCAAAAAAGTATTTATCTCATGTTTTTAATACAAAAACTCTGTTAAAAAATTTAGGAGTGTTACTACTTTGATTGCTGATTAATTGTTTACGTTTGCAGCTAATATTTAGGATATCGATAAAATCGAGAAAACAACGAAAAACTTATATAATTTGCCGAAATGTCTTAATTTAAAGATTTCTTGTATGTTACTCTCATAATGTAGAAGAGTGAAAAATTCAAAAAATCACTCTATTGGAGTGAAAAATCACTCTTTTTCAGAAAAAACTCAGCCACTCGAAGCTCGATTGGCTGAGTTATCACTCGCTTCGAGTGGTGTTTCACTTTTCCACATTTGGAGAGTATAGAAAAAATTTAAAAAACACCCCAATTGACTTAATCTTAATATGATAATGAAAGGGTAAAGGCAACAAAGTATTTGATATGATGATCACCATTCAAAAAATGAAGTGCTACTAATCACTATTACATTTTTTTCACAAATGCACAAGCCTTATCGAAAGTACACGATTGAAACGTTGGAAACGTTTTCAGTCAATCTAAATTAATTAAATAAAATTTTCCAAAAATTTCATAAACACGCAAGTCTTATCAAACGCGTATCATTAAAAAGGTGAAAAGAGTATTTTTCGATGAATCAAAATTAATTAAAATTAAATTTTAATTAATTAGAACGAAACTAATTAAACCCGAGTGATAGTAGCGGAGTCAATCGCTAACCTGACTCAATGGACGAATGCGTTCGTGGATGGAGTTCTCGGCTTGGATGGCCGAGGGTGGCGGATGGTCGGGCGTGGGCGGCTGCACGTAATGAGTGGGGCTGGTGGGCAGGAGCATCTGCACCCTCTTGAGCCTCTTGTCGGTGGCCTCGCCTATGGCCGCCTCGGCCTCCCTCTTGTCATCCAGCAGACTCTCCTGGGAGGACTTGAGCGTGAGGAAGGCGCTCGAGACGAAGGTCCGGTCCTGGCTGGCGGCGATCGCGCTCTCGCTGCACGGCGACTTGTCCGCGCTCGGGCTGCTGTCCATCTCGTAGTTCTCGTACGCCGAGCGCTCGTAAGCGTGGCGACGCAGCTTCCGCCGGGGATTCGTCATCCTCATGGGCCGGTTGTCGTAGACCGAGGTGATGGCCACCGGCTCGACGCCGCCCCTCGGCGCAGGCTCGTCGCGCTGCTGCGGCTGCTGGGGCGACTTCATGTCGACGTATTGGTCGACGCTGCGGGTGACGTGGCGCAGCTGCTCGCGACGAGCCTGTATCTGGTCCAGGTCGATCTGGCTGCGGGCACCGCTGCGCGCCAGGAATAGGTACTCGTAGTTGGCCGGCCCGACGTGGCAGTCGGCCGAGAGGGACATCTGGCTCTGCAGGTGGGTCGGCGAGACCGAGAGATTACGGCGCGGCGGCTTCTTCGGAGGCGTTGGCTGCAAAGTCGACGGTAGACCGCCGTTCTATACATAAGTACGAGATACTGTGACAGGTGTGCAGCAGGTTGCGGATGACGTGCTGGATCGATTTGTAGAAGTAGCATTCTCGCTTTCATTCTCAAATCAATACTTTATTGTTACTAAGTTAACTCGATTGAAGACTTAAAAATCAATGTTGATTTGGCTTTTTTAACCAGTGTCTAATTTTAATTATTGCTTTTTAATTCATTCAATAAGAAAAACCTAAATAGATGATTTGAGAATGAAATTTTAGAAGAGGATAAAGAAGATTGTTTGAGATTCAGAAAGGAAAATTATTTATTTTATCAAATTATATTAGTAGAATGTATCACCTTTGGTATCGGAATATATTGAAGCGTTGCATATTATTTTATTATATGTCAAAATATGAAGGAAGCTAAATTTTGAAGATTCACCGCACAAAATTTTCAAAACCAGTTTGTTAAAAGAAATTTCACATTCTGTGATTTGTCTCCACTTCTACATGATAAAAGCTGCTAAATCCATAAAAAAGGAAATAAAATAAGAAAAAAACCACTTTAATTTGAGAATTTTTGCTTTGAAAAATCCGCCTTTCTTAAAAAGTAGGAATAAAAAATTATTTGCTGTTTAAAACGCTTAGAAATTTGTTAGTCTAATTTTTGGCCTTATTTCTGATGTCCATATTAGACAAAAATCAGAATAACAAATTTCTATTCTTTTTAGGTAGCAAATAATTTTTTACTTTTACCATCAACGTTCACAACTATTCAAGGAAAAAAGATTTTTTAATTCAAACAATTAAAGAGGTCTTTATTTATTTATTTTCTTTTTATAGAGGCGGTAGGAAGCAGAGAGATAAAGACAAAAAGTAAAATTTAAAAATTGATCGGTTTTGCTTTCTTCACATTTTAGCATAATAAAACGATATCCAAAGTTTCAATCGGCAAAATCCGTGATCCATAGATGAGTCAGTCTTCGAGGAAAACAAATAAAAATAATTTTACGTAAAGGAAAGCTGAAAATTGTATACTAGTCTAGGTGATTTCGCCAAACGTACTGTTCATGCAATCTAAAGTAATTTACATAAAATATAAATTTATATAAAGTACAACTTCAAAACTAACAATAAATTGAAGTTCGTTAAAGAAATTTATCCTTACCGAGACCTTGCTGCTGGACGCTGGACTGTGGAGGGAACTGGAGAGCGGCGCCATGGGCAGATAGATGCCGGAGGAGTCGCTGGGCACGCAGCGACGGTCGCGCGGACTCGGCCCGCCGACGCTCGAGGACGAGGAGACGCTCAGCTGGTCGGACTCGCGGCCCCCGTAGCCCGAGGGCAGCGTCAGGGACAGCTGGTCCTCCGAGGTGTAGCCGCCGCCGCTGACGGCGCGCGGAATCGGCGGCGTCTGGTACAGGCCGCTGTCCGAGCCCCTGCGTATAGACAACAAGCGCGTCGATGCAGTCAAGCCGAAGGCCTCGGGGTGAGCGACGACAGAGAGCGAGAGAGGGAGAGGCGCCTGGTGTCGCGGGACCGGGCGCGCAGGAGGGAATTGGACCCTCCCTCGCTCTCTGATCGTTCGAGCTCGTTAACGGTATTAATTTAACTTTGATTGATTGCTCATTTTGGCGCGCGTACCTTCATTTCGTGAGGTTTCCTTACCTTGATTAACGCGTAGGAGCTTTTATTCGGTTTGTGCTTTTTTGTAGGATATGTTTATAATATTTTTTCCTTAGTTTTTAAGGTGATTCTTTGAGTTTTTGAAATATGTCTTTTAATGTTATCGTCTTTAAAGAAAAATTCATTTTAATTTATCGGCAAAAGCTAACTTATTTCAGGAATCCTGCGAAGAAAGGTACTTTTCATGGACTTCCCCGAAGAAAAACAAATTTCACAAGATTCCCGCGAAAAAAAGCACATTTTGCGAGATTGTCAAAAGTGTTTTATTGCGAGAAATGCATAGTGATTTTTTTCGTGATAGTTTTAAATTGTGCTACTTTTCTAATACGTGCTTTTTTCAGGTAAAAATGAAATGTGTTTTTTTTTTCATTACGAGTTGCGATATAACCATGATTAGCACATTCATAAATTGGTAAATTATTTGAATTAATTGAAAACTAATAAATTGAAGATACAATTAAATTTGATTGATCACTTCATTATGTAACGTCTCAGTATAAATAAAATATTTTTATCGAATAAATCACTTTAAAAACATGAACTTATTGACTAATCTAATCGCTAGGTAAGATAAAGATAAAGTTCGTAGAATCAAAAAAATAAGGGCTACATGATTGATAGGTGATTGAGCGAGCAAACAAACGTTTTTTTAGCTACAAACTTAAAGCCAAATGGGTTGAATGAAAAAATAAATGAACTGAAGGAGACTAAGAAGAGAAGAGTGAAGCAACAATGATAAGGTAAGAGCATGCGATACGGTATCACTGCATACCGTTGAGTGTCTCGTGACGGTGTTGTGATCAGGTTAGTGTTAAGTGGTCTGTCTTCGGGTGTTTGGTCTGAGCTTGCAAGGGTGTTAATCGAGTTCAGGGTGTCGGACATTGACATAAAGACGCTGTCGAAGACGGAGCTGGGGTCGGAGTCCTCGGTCAGCTGGAGGTGCCTCCATGCCCCGTCCAACGCCTCCCCGTAAAAATCGTCTTCGCTGAAACGCCCAAACTTTTTATCAGGAGAGAGCTTCATTCTCTACTGGCTCACGCTCAAAGATATCGCTGCTCCGCATGCCTTTGCGCGCAAAGCCGTATAAGCCTGGCTGTTCGCTCGCTATGACACTGACTGCTTACGGACATCACGATGAGCGGAATGATACGTGTGTGATACGATGATTTAATGATTATTATTACTATGTTCTGAGTTTTGTTTTGAGTACGTGATTTACGCAAATATGCAGTATTGATCTTGATAGAGCTAACAAATATTACATTGGCTCTAATTCCGTTTGAACATTAAATTATGTGTTTGATGATCTTTTGAGCGAATGGTAAGCCACAACTAAGAAGGATTAACAAAAATTTACATTTATAAAGCAAGAGCACGATTTGTGTTAACAAATAGTTTGTAATTTAAAATTAAAAAAAAATCTCGATAAAATAATTAAATTTTTTAAGTATAACGAAATGATAAAAGTTTGCAGAAGTTTTCTTATTTAAAATTTAAAACGTGATTTATTATCATAAGAACACTAATTACATAAATTAAAAAACAGCAGCTGAAAGCAAACGTAAGGGAAGACTAATTTCTGCTTTGCGAGAGTACACCGAAAAAGGAGGAAAGCAACGTACACCGCCGCGAAAATGGGTGGGGAACAAAAGAAAAGGCCGTGCAGCCCGGGACGAAATAGCGCGAGCGGAAAGAGGTGGAAAAGGTCGCGGGCAAGAACGAAATTGCGGCGAGGTAGGGCTTCGACGACGGTGCGCTGCGGGATTATTAGTTTTATGCTGAGACGGGCTAACATTTACATTGTTTAAAGTGATGAATTCATCTCGAGGTGGCTCTCGGGAGTCGCCTCGTCCGCGAGTTACCTTCCCTCTCTCTTTCTCGTTTTCCCGCCTCTTTTCCCGGTCAAACAAACGAATTCTGGCCGTCAGCGGCGCTTTAACCTCTCGTTAGGACGCTCGGCATCGTCCGAGACTTTGCTGTACGCGGCGAAAAATGCTAATTGAAAATGTCTTGAAAATTTCTGTTAGATTTCTTTTTTTTTTTTTTTTTTTGAATGCGATAAAAAAATAACTTGGTGGTTGGATAAATTTGCTCTTAGTTAAGCGAGATTCGCTTAAACCACTGGAGTGTTTGATTTTAATCTTGAATAAAAATTTTCTATTTGTCTGACTCTTTTGCAATAAAAAAATTTAATTCCAGTAAGAAAGGTAAAATCTATTTTAAAAATGTTAAGCGTCGAGTAAAACAAAAACGACGACTGAACAAAAATAGTCCGTTTTGAACAATAAACAATAGAAGAATGTATACTTTTCACGGCCTTGACCTACTTCCTTCTTGCATTCCAATGCTACTTATTATGAAGTTGAGAATGGTACTAAATTGTATAACGCAGAAGTAAAAAAAAAATATTCTTATCATCGCAATGATGTAACCGATCTGTCAATTAAAACAGTAACAAGATTAATGTGTTTTGTTAATTAGACTAATTTTCAATCGCACGCGCCTAACGAAGCTTAATTTTCCTGCAGCTGGCTGGCATTACCTGAACTTGCACTTAAGAAACACGACGGCGCGCTGCAAGGACATCGCTGCAAAGTATCCCGAAGACGAGCCTTCGTATACAGTCGCGATTATATACGTCCCCCGCGAAATCCTCGGCGCTGGTCCAGCTCCGCAGGCGATTCGTGTGATAGCCCCCGTGCACGCGGCCCGATGCAAAGGAAGGCGAGGGAGGCAGAGCATCGGCCGGCTCTCTCTCTCTCTCTCCCCGTCTACATCAGGAAAATTAAAGCAAGCCAAGCGATGCTTAACGCGCTGGGGCCACGTAGCGGCAACTGCTGCCTCGCGGAGGCCCCGACCTCCCTTTCAGAGCGAGGCTCGGTCCGAGCCAGCCACTCGCGCATTCATCGTCTCTCCGCGCTTTTGTTTGCCCACATCTCCTATATTAAAGCGCGCGCGCGCAGGCCTCCCTCTCGATGCTCCGCGCGCGTACGCGCACGCCTCGAGTTATTTGCCCGATCTGTACATACTGGGGAGCGAGGATGAATCGTGACGAGCCGGAAAAAATGTGTCTTGGTCAAGGTGCGCGAGCCGTCTAATCACTCGACGGGCGCGCGCGACCTTGCCGCGTATGACAAAGTCAACGCGGGTGCTGTTTGCACCGGGACGAGATGATAACGCATTTCAAACAGAATTACTCTTGCGCTGTGCACATTTTAAACGTATTTTGCAAGTGGATTAAAATATTATTTTATTTTGTTAGAATAAAGAAATATCTAGATGAATTAAAGAAAAATTTAATTTTTAATTTAATCTTACAAAATTTGTATTTCGACATTCTTAATTCACGTTAGATTTTCATCTACAACGAAATTATTGCGACAATGTACATGAATCAGCGTAAAAAAATGATAACTAAATTACTTTGGAACAAAAATGAAAATAAAATCTTGATTACAGAACGATGCGTCATTATAACTGCAATGACTTAAAGTATTCATTGTACACGAGCAAGACGCGGTCTAATGAAATTCATTTTTTATTAAAATTACACGAGTCACTAAAATTCTTGAATATTCTTACAAATTAATGTGAAACCCGCAATAGAGTGAAATATTCTCAAAAAAAGTCGACCGACTTGCCGTAAGAGATCGAAACGTCGGCGAGATTACTAGGCGAGTAAAACTGTACGCCCGACAAAACCTCTCGCGGAAAAAAAGAAAGAAATCAGGACCGAAAAGAAAGGAATCATTTTAATGAGAGTAGCTGCGAATTTTCTCGCACAAAGGGGCGCCCGCCGCGATGTATTAAATTGCGAAACCCATAAAATATTGCTAGACACGAGAGATTTTTCTCTGGCGCGCGCGAGCAGCTCGTCTTTCCCACCCTCATTTTTTTGCGCGCCACTCGACGTTCCAGCGCGCGGCTTTTTTCGAAAAAGACGAACGACTCGGCGCGCTGCGACGTCGGCGAGCCAGCGACGCGGCAAGCAGCACGCTCGAGCTGATTCCGCGGGCTTCCCCTGTAATGGCAATGGGCGGGAGAGAGAGAGAGAGAGAGAGAGAGAGAGAGAGAGAGAGAGAGAGAGAGAGAGGGCGGGAAACCTCCCCGAGAAAGATTGAGATTAAAATCGCCGAGAGTCGAGGCTCGCTTCCTCCTAAAATGAATGTGTGCGCGATGCTCATCGCGGGGATGGAGGCAGCCGCTGCCGCTTCTTTGCGTCCGCTTCCGCGCGCTCTATCTCTCTGGCTACGGCTGCCGAGGAATTAAGCGCGGGAGAGCATTTTTTCGCAAATGGGCTTATAAAAAAATTGAACGGGGACAACCGTGTTTTCCGAATTTAGAGCTTAAGGTGTACACGCCGTTGAATACGGTGCGATTTCAGTATATTTTCAAGTGTTTGCGGAAATTTTAAAAATGTATTTTAAAAATGTGATTATTATTTATAATTATAATCTTTTTTGTTGTTTGTTAAAATTCTGCAATCTATTGTTAAGAAGCGTGTGGTATTAGTTGTGAACATTTTTATTTTAAAATTGAAAGAAATGTGTGGAAGCATGAAAGAGTAATCCTGCAAAGCTAAAAATGATTAAATTTTAGTAAGACATATAAACATTCAAAAAGTTAGCGGTAAATAATTAAAACGAATAAATTATTAACAAATGTGCAAACATTGATAAAAATGACAACATTCACAATGTAGGCAACGTATTCAACAAAGTACAAATTCGTAAAATATTTCTTTTTTAATTAATGAAAATGTCGTGAAAATTTTAAATACTTATATTAAGCAACGAGTTAATGAAAAACATCCGAAGCTAATGAAACTAAAGTATATACTAAATGCGAGACTGGAAGAATACTTGAAGATCCTCGAGCGAGGGCAAACGAAATTTCACACGCATCAAGCTTCGTCACTCCGCAAATGCAAAGATACAGCACGGCAGATAAGACAGCGTAAACATAGAGGCGTCGGATAAGGGGGCGGACTTACAATGACATCGCGGAGTTGGCGGAGACCCGGCGGTCGTCGTCCCGAGGTTTGTGGTAAAGCTGCCATCGCGTGGGCGAGGATCCATCCGCCGGGGAAAGCTCGTCGCCGGGTCGCACGTTCTCGTACGGGCTGCCCAGCGAGTCGTTACCCTGCACCGGGATGGGCGGCAGATTCTCGCTGTCCGCGTCGCTCTCGACGCCGGATGACGATCGGTGTCCTTCGTCAAACAATGGATTAGTTTTCGAAGGATCATCAAATATCCAGCGGACTATCGTCTTATCGCCTTACAACGCGATTAAGATTCAGATCGTATTAATCTTATATTGTTCTCATTTTACAGTATTTTAAACTTTGAAACTTTTTAAATAATTTGAAGTAGGAAATAAAAAAAATAAAAAAATTTAGTTACGTATATCTAAAGTAATGAATTTTGGAATACACTAATCGAAGAGATTTTCTTTAAAGTAAATAACGTAAATAAAGGTGACATACTTTTGATCACAGCAGTAATGTCCTGCGTAACGTGCGCCGGGAACTGTCCAAGTAGGTCGAGCACCGTGTTATGTCGGGAGTCTTTTATGGCCAGGTCGACGCCGCGATCAAGGAGCGTCCGAACGACTTCCATCTTGCCGCAGAGCGCGGCTTCGTGCATCGCTGTTCCGGCCGATGTTCGGGTGTTGACGTCCACCCCCGCCGCGAGTAGTACCTCCACACAAGCGCTGAAAAAAAATGAAAATACCATTTCCTCTTAGATCGACTGCTTTTTCTGGTATATTGAAAAGTACATTTAGTTTTTTCAATTAAAAAGATAATTATTTTTCACGAAAGTGTAATTGTTGGTATAGTTGTCGGATTATGAAAAACATTATTTTATCATTACAACATTGCATTTTAATAGTGCTTAAATCTGTAAAATAATTTGAACTGAAAAAGAAGCTGAAAGGAATATCTGCTGAATCTGGAAGTATTAAATAGTTGTAAGAAGAATTTCTCAAAAAACGTTGAGTTAGAAAAAAAAACGGTGGTTTTGTTAATGATTCAATTTTATAATAATTTTAAACTCTTTCAAGAATTTAATTTTGAATTACAGTATGTGCGCTACTAAATATATATCGAAAACTTTATTGGTATTATTATACCCTTTAAAGTGGAAATAGTGAAAAACCTCTAAAATTAGAGGCACTTATTCCACTAATTACTAAATAGCGAAGCTTTTTCCATTCATTTTTAGTGAAATTTCTTTAATTATAAAGGTTTTTCACTACTTTAATAAAGTCGATGACACTAAAGGTACTATGGTATAATTTACGGTACCAGGTAGAAAATTAAGCATAAATTGGGCAGTAATTGTTAATTTCGTTTCTAAATAAATTAACCAGTACTGGTTAATTTATGTTTAATTTACTAGGGGTTCTACTTCTAAATCTGAGATTATACTTATGCGAGTATAATCAAAAACTGCTAAATTTTATCTTAGAAAGGTTTATTGAATGATAAACGAATAATCGATTTTTTATTAAAAAATGAATCGGAGATAGAGTAAATGAAAATTAATTAATTGGGTAGAAAGCGAACAGTGCAATTCTCAAGCTCTCACTCGCGCCAATTCATCGGCGAGAGGCCTACGCGCAATAAAACGTCAGATTGCGGTCGGACGTACGCGCCATCGAGCGCTCGGTGCCGGGCAATTTCGTGTTTTCCAATTTGCCGGAAAGCGAAAGAACCCGGTTTCGACCGGCCGCGGGCGCATAATGCGCGCGCGCGCGCATCAAAACGCAGCCGAGCGGCCCGCGATGCGATTGCATTATAAGCGAGGCGTCGCTAAAGCGATTAGCCGCGGTGATAACGGACGGCCGGAAAAAAAAGTGGGGGGGAGAAGGAAGCGGCCGATTACAACCGGCGGCCATTTCGGGAATCGGCGCAACGGCAATCGGGCAACGAGGATTATTTTAAAGGCTTAGCGGCGGGGGATTAAGCCGTGCCGTATGGCCCGTCGCCGCGATGTTAAAGTGCCACGAGCCATCGCGCCCCGGACCCGATATTACTCGATGATCGGATTTGCCGTTCGCGCGCGAATACGCCCGTTTTGGGCCGGTACGAGCGGCGCAACTTTTGAGCGCACGGCAATGCCGAGCCGGTTTTCGTAATGAACGTGGAAAATGCGCGAGCGGCCCGCAAGATTGTGAAGCGAGTCTTTTGTTCCGCGGCGCGACGGAAATTAGTCAGAGAGGAATTATTTACGCGTTCGGATGAATGTTGGCGCGATGTTATTGTTCTGTTTTTACGTTGGCGAAATTAACGTCGCGCTGCTCATAATGTGCCAATTGTTCGGCAGATTAACGGAGATTTATGAAGATTACTGTTTTAAATTTATAAACATAAAGTATCAGTGTGATATTTAAGTCAATCAATTTGATAATAATTAAAAAAACACTTTTTATTATAAATTTGTCATATTAATTAATTAAAATATTGACTGATTTTGATTGTTTAAACAATAAACAAATCAAACATTTCTTTTAATTAATTTATTAAAACCTTGAAGCTGAAAACTATTTAAAATTTCAACGAAGGGATGTAACGCAAGATCAGTATGTATAAGATATGAAAGCAGTTGACAAGGCAAAATCATACATGAGGTGGTAATTATGCAGTAAATGTATTCCTTAAATGTATCTCAATAAGGAATATATAATTCCTCTAAGAAAATACATAAGAAAGTTATATCAATTTGATGGTTATGATTCATGGATTAATCAAATGCGCATTTTTTTTTTATGAATTGAGCCACTATAGTGATTTTCCGCTCGTGTAAATCTTTTCTCAAGAGCAATAAAAAAAATAACCCTGACAGTAATACACCAAATAATGTAAAAACATGTACCCAGTGTAATAACAAATAAAAAGTCAAGGCTCCTACATTTTTTACAGTGTATCGAAAGTCCAAATAGACTCACGTAATTACACCGAGTGATCGAAATTCTATTAACAAAATGAACCTTGAAGCAAACAGTAAGGGGAAGCACGCGAGAAAAAAAAAGCAGGTATCGGTCAGCTCCAAGTCCGTGAAATTCGTTCGATATTCGTTACCTAATGAAAAGCCGATAGACCGTGTCGCACGGTCCGTCGGTGGCCGGCGCGCACAAGACCCCATCATAACCGAGAGGAGAGCCCGGCTCGTAGTTTGCCAAGGCAGCGGCGATTCACGTGCTACACGCACACGCGGGCAAAGAGAGAGAGAGAGACGCGGCCGGTGCGCGGATTCGAATGCAGATACGCTTAATGCGATTCTCGGCGATCGGCCGCGGCGATCCGCGCAAATGAGCACGGCGCGCGGAATAGGACGGCGGCGCGCGCTCGGATTTCGACGCCAATACAAGCGAGCTAACTGCACGCGGGGCTGGCCGCGCCAAAGCCTCCCTCCCTCTGCCCCCCTGGCCGAGGCTCCGACGTAATATCGGTCCGACGTGATTACGCAAGCGGGTCTGCGGCGCGCTACCCCCTTGTCTCGCGCCGCTCCGAGCCCGTCTGTATGCATTCGGCTCCTCGCGCCCGCGCTTGTCCATCAACAGTTTCCCCGCTTCGCTTCCACCTACGAGCATTTCCCTGCTTCGTTTCTAGTTCGCCCGCCCGCGCTCTACGCACCGACTGTATACCTGCAGTCCAGCCCCGTTCCATCTTTCTCTTTGTCGTGTTTCGAATGCAAGGCCGTCCCGCTGTTTGCCGAATAATTGAGTAATTATTTGAGAGTTCGTAAGTTTCGACTAAGCAGGGGACACTTTATTTCCTGATTATGCAATATTTTTTTGTGTTACATACTAGTGTATTACGATACAAGTGCGATAAAAGTGATTTTTGAACTCTTGTGAGGTTAGCGCCCGAGCGAAGCGAGGGAGATAATTCATACGAGTCTGAAAATCACTTATCGCACTCGTATCGTACGATATTTTATAGTACAGCGTGGGAAAACGCCGATTTATTTTACGCTTGCGTGCGATAAACAGGCGTTTTTCGCACGGCGTGCTATAGGGGAGAGCGGTGCATAGCGGGCCGTGGGGCAATGTGAACCTTCGGGGCGTAGTGGGCCACCCCATTAAATATGTTTCATTTGCTCTGA
>JAXIUT010000024.1:1277015-1324703 GCA_035586675.1 Eurytoma californica
TTGAAAGATTATCATTTTTACATTGCTGTATTACTATATACAACAGATATATATATATAGTGATACAGCAATGTAAACATGATGTTCTTTTAAAAAGCTTTATTCAATGAGACTTGTTAATAAATATGTTTCAGAGCAAATGAAACATATTTAATGGGGTGGCCCACTATGCCCCGAATGTTCACATTGCCCCACGGCCCGCTATGCCCCGCTCTCCCCTAAAATAAACTTTTTTTCGTAAAATGTGCGTTTCGCAGACATTGTTGTTTAATTAATTTTTATCCTTTATTCACTTTCTGCACAATGTCTTTGTACACTTTGCAAATATCTTATGGAATGATAAGTGATATCAAGCGGTTACCTTTTTTCATATTGATATTTACATATAATAAAATAGTTTACACCTAATAGTTTTTGGCTTGCAATAATACTGATCCACATGAGTAGCGTATCAAAACAATTCAGAACTATTCTTTGTTTAAGAAAATTATTACCTAAATGATCATAATTCTTGTAAAATATTTAGAAAATCAAAATTAATGAATCAAGAATTTCAAATACCTGCAATGGAAATAAATGATAATGCAAGTAGCATTTCAAACTTATACATACTCATTGCTATATCATAGTTCATATTTCTAAAACTGTTTCTAAGGTGCATTTAAACACATAAGAGAAAGCAAAACATAGTGCAATATGGTACGAAGAAAAATGAAACTCATGAAAAAAAATTGTAAGCTTATATTGAAAACGTGCCTATACAACAAAATTATTTATAATGTTATAAAAAATATTAAATTTTAATGTAAAAATTCGTCTTATCTAGTATTGAAAGTTTTTATTGTCAAAATACTTCTTTTTATTTTCGTTTTCATTTAAAATTAAGTTTTAAAACTACGAAAAAAGATCGTCAAACCGCTGGGTCCTCTTTACGGCGAGTCAGCGAAAAATTTATTAGAATCAATCGCGTTGCCTGAAGAAAACTAATTAGTAATTTCAATTCGCAAACATTTGATGCAATTTACCAACTGTAATTTCGAGGACCGCAATGTCAACTTTTCTCTCTCTCTCTCGCACTGTCTCTCTTCCTCCCCCGTACCACTACGTGCGCTCGCGCTTGCGCGCATACAGTCCCCGGCATTATTTGTCGACGTGAAATTTGGCGGAAGATTCGATGTATCGAATCGCGGGGCCGGCGCGCGCACGAGCTGCAGCGGCGCCACGCGGTAAACTGCACGATCGCGCTCGGCCCGGCACAAATTGGCGCTAATTCGACGCTGCGCCTCGTATTTGTAACGCGATATAAAATGGAATTCGTGCGGTCGGCAGGCGCGCGCGCCTGTGTACGCCCGCGGTACGCGCGCCGATGCGATCATTGAATCAGCTTTGTCAAATAAAGAGGGCCGAAAAAACAAGAGGTCGATCGGGGGGCGGGGGTGGCTTGTTTGACGCGCCGCGGCATCCAATACCAAACAGGTCGAGAAATTTCTTTGTTTGCTGCCGAGGAATCGCGCTTTCATACCATTATAAATGATTGATTACCGTGCGCAGACCCTTTTTGTTTGACGCTCGGCAAAGTGAAAAAAAAATTGCGGCGTTTACGCGGCGGCGGTGGCGCGCATTTATTTATGCGGGACGAATATATTTGCGCGCGAGCCGCAATTTTCGTGGCTCGCTCTCTTTTTTTTTTTCGATTCGAGGTCAAGTTTGTACGAGCGCCGGTCGTCTATTTATTTTCAGCGGTTCGCTTGTTTACCGTTGGGCTTTAATTGTAAAATTAAATATGTTCGTCAGGAATTTTACGTAACATTTGCACTATAAATCTACTTCCAAAACAGTGTGGAATTGCAAGATTAAAGCGATAAATGCAATTAAGAGTTGATTGATGGTAATGAAGATGACTTGAGGAAAAATCTTGAAAAATGGTACTCACCGATGACCATTACGTGAAGCCAAGTGTAGAGGTGTGTGTGGGAAGATCAAAGAAGATGAGGAACTGCGCAGAGACTCGATCAACTCTGGATGAGTTCGCACCAGCAGCTCCACTGTTTCCAGTCTAATGAGTTTTAAAAAAAAGTATTTTATTTCATCAAATTCTAATTCTTCTTTTTGTTATACAAGGCGTTATAATTGATGCTAATTGGAAAAATTAAATGTTTCTTAAATGCATCCCACAAAGTGATTATTTACACTATGGTCGTAAAATAAATACAGTTTCTGGTTGAGTTGATTTTATGATGAATTTAATTTCTATCTTTTGTTTATTAAATCTTAAATTTTAAATATAAAACAGTGAATCTATAAAAACTAATCTATATAAGGTGACTTTTATTCAAACAGTTCTTAGTAAAATTCAAAAAACATTTTTAAATCACAAGACAAAAAAAATCGCTCCATTCCATAAAAAGGACATAACTCGATAAAAGTTTGAACCGTTTATCTGATTAAAAGTTATAACTTTTACCTGCCGTACTGGGCCGCCAGGTCCAAGGCTGATTCTCCGCGATTGTTGCGGATACTGGGATCACATCCATTCTGCAAGAGTTGAGCCACAACTTCTGTGTGTCCATACTGAGCAGCACAGTGCAACGCTGTCTCGTTATCCTTTGTCTAATAAAACATCACATAATTACGTAATTTAAATATAATTTAATAATATTAAATGTAATTTACATGCTTTATTCAAGAAGCAAATATTGATAATAAATGATTGAAAAAATAATAATGATGAATTGCAATCCTAATATTTAATAAACTCAATATTTTTTAAAAATAAGTCGAATTTATTTTTACAAATAATAGCCAGTTTAATTACCGTAAGGTTGACATTCGGTACCGAAGGCCCTTGAGACAAAATTAATCGCACAATTTCTGAGTTCCCGGACCATGCCGCTAAATGAAGCGGAGAAGAGCCCTTAGCGTCGACGATATTAGTCGATGCCTCATGCTGGAGAAGCAGCTTCACTACCTCCCTGCAAACAAAAAAAGGAGAATAAGTTTAACAATGATCGCAGAATCGTTGAATGCATCGGTAGCTTTGTTAATAAATTAACTCGGAACATTTTGAATTAATCAGCAGCATGCAAATTTGAATAGCTAAATACGTATTTCCGATAAAAGTAGAAAATTTAGAAATTGAATTTGTGCATGTATCGATTAACTCAAGTTAGCCTTGTGAAAGTTGATGACTAAATTCGGTGAACCGCATCAATTAAATTCGTTATACAAAATACATAATTGAATATTGACGATTAATGAATTTCACCATATTAGAATATTTAATGAATCTCGGACGATTTCATTTTAGTAAAATAATCAAAATTGCCAAATTATTATAAATTACCTGTGTCCGTTTAAAGCAGCATGATGGAGCGCGGAATAACCGCTGGAATCCTGCACATTAGCTCCTGGACCTCGGCGCAAACTGAAATCATAAAACAGAAGATATATTAAATATTAATTGAATGAAAATTACATGAATATTATAATAATTAATTTACATAGTGTAGTATTTAGTTTTCAATACAGCCAGTTCAAGAAATCATTTTGAATTTTCGATATTATCCGTTACATTAATTTACAAAATGAACGGTTGGCAATAAATGTGATTCATTTATTACTGTGCCATTCCAAGTATGCACTTGATTTATTAGAAAAGTAAGTATTTATTAACGTGAATATGGTGCTTGTTTAATTTTATTTTATTTTGACTGTTTTAATTTGGATAATTTTGTTTACCTGCAATTGTTATGTAGTAAATTTATTGATTAATAGATAAGTGGTAATAATTTATCAGTATTTCTATAGTTGGTAAGATATAAACTATAGTTTTATTTTTATTACTATAGTTTTTAAGATATAAACTGTGATACAGTTAATACAATTTTTTTGTATTACCAATTACAAAAAAAAGGACTATTCGTTATATATGAAATTGTTTTTATTTTTTACATTACGATATTTATTTTACTTTTTAAGAAATTTTACTTGCAGGTTAAAAAATGAAATAATGCCACTGGTTATCATCAGTGTCCAAACTTGACTAAAAACAGTTTTGAAAGTTTATTCTACTACAAAGTTATCCTAGAATACATTATTTCAAAGTTAACTAACTCGATAACCTTAAAATACCCCACAACTTAGAATGAATTACATTCAACTCATGTATAGAATTTGAACAATCATCCACGAACGAACTGGAATAGTATCCACAGCACTAGCATAGAAACTACTCTTTTCCAGCGGACGTTTTTATCCTCTATCGAAAAGAAAAGAAAAAATGCGCGCAACCTCGCGAGTTTTGCCGACAGTTTGAATTGGCCGGCGCCTACGCCGGCGCCGTAAACAATGCGCTCCTCTCCTCGGCCGGCATTATATTTCGCGAGCTATTTTTTGCAATAAGAGCGCAAACTGGAAGTTTGCACGCGCGGCCGCCGGCCGACTATTTGCACGTCCTCGGGACGAGGCTCGGACGCGGCGCACAGTCAACGCGCCGGCCCAGGATCGGCCGGCTCTTCGTTCGTTTGTACAAGCCTCGGCGCGATGCCGGGGCCTCGCTAACGAAGCCGCTAGTCGATATACCGTTCGACACATGTTCTTGTTACGCGCCATTGTTCCGCCGGGCGAATCCGGCCGTCGCGCGCGGGGGCTCCCGCGGGACCGTGCAACGCCGGAGCATAATCCATATCCGTGTTTGCCCATGACTTCCCACCCCACCGCTCGTATAATACTCTTTTTTTTTGCGCGCGAGCGCTTAAACTTGCTCGATCGCCGGGGATTGTACGCGGCGCTCTCCGAGACTGGAAATCTCGTTAAAAGCTTTTCGACTGCTACCTTGCGCACACGATGTTTACATAGTTACATAATATTTGCCAACTATGTCATTCTGTTTAATCGTTGCGTTCGTAGCCTTGGATTATTTTACTACGGTGTGCAAATTTTTTGGGGGGTTGGTTATTCGATCGAGTTGCGCTATATGTGACAATGTTTTTTTTATAGTTAAAAATATTGTAATGACCAAACTGTATAATTATAAGTTTTTAAATGTTAAATTTATAGTGTTTTAATAGCGCAGGAAATTTTATTAAGTCAAGATTTTTTTGTTTTTATTTGTACACTTTGAAACAAAATTGAATGTGTTTCTAGCGAACCACAATTTGCTTTTCCGTTCGAGGGATATTACTCGTCACTCGCATTATTAAGAAGATCCATATTTACACTGATCTTAAGACCTTTTCAAATAAAGCCAGCCCTACCCAATAGTTTCTCCCCTGTTTATCGCATGAACTCCACACGCAACTTCACTCGTACTTATAACAGCCAGCTTATGACGGATATGACTGGCATATTGATATACTGCTATTATGCACAATAAGACTAATTAAAGTGCATGTTTAATATTCTTTACATTCAATAAATGTATGGAATGTGCATAAAAATTTGTATTACCCTGTTAAAAAATTTAGGCACATTGAAGTTTTGTTTGTTATCTTGAGTAATTGTGTATTACATACGTTTGATGCATTTCATTCCTGATGAAGTTAACACTAAACACAAATTTTGTGAACTATTTAAAATTTAATTAGTGAAAAACCTCTAAATTAAAAATAAGTGAAATGCACTAAAAATTAGTGGAATGCTCTCTACTAATCTTTATTTAGTATGAAGCACAGTTCACTGAATTGTGAATTTTTACTAATTTTTAGCAGTTTTTCACTAATTTAACTTTAGTGGGAATAACTAAGTAAACTGCACGAATGAAATGTGTATTGTAGCAAATACAGAGAAAAATATTGCGTTAAAGTGACTAGCAAATTTTAGGATAAATGTAGTAAAATTTAAAATAAATACTTAAAAATTTACTAGCTATTATACTAATTTTGAATATATCATTTTTTTTGTGTGCCAACATAAGAAATATAATAAAATTAAAAAGATGAAATTGCGATTCTTCAAAAAATTCGTTCTCGTAATCGCGCGAAATTGAAGAAAACTCATTTGAAAAACCAGTCCTATTAAACCCAATAAAATCGTCGAGGCTCGAGCCGTAAACGACAATGGTGACAGAATCGTAAGCGACGGCGGGCGGCGCAATCCCCCCAAAAGAAAGTCGGCGCGCGCGCGCTGCGGCGCTTCTTAACAAGTTGACTCGAGCAATTAAGCCATGGCGCACCAGTCATTTGCCGCGGCACAATCAAGCGCGGCTGCTCAAAGGATATACGCAGGAAAAACGAGCAAAGAGCAAGAAGGAGAGAAAAAAAAAAGAAACGAACGGAAGAAAAGAAATCCGCGGTGTATAGACGAGCCTCGAGTACAGTACCTGCCGGGCGAAGAATCGTTAAAGAGGGAACTCCGATCGCGGCGAAGCAGAGAAAAGAGGGCGACGCGCAAAAGGTATACACAGGCCCGTGTACAAAAAGAAAAAGTCATCGAAGTACAACGGCACCGGTGAGGGAGAGAGCTCGAGCCTCACTTCTGTCGCGTGTCGCGCGCTCCTCGCCAATCGCGAAATCGTGTATTAATCCGATTCCAGCCCTTGGCGGGGCGGCCTCCAGCCCCGGCGTCGGCGCCCGTGTGATCTATTGTAGGGAAACATCAAAACGCGCACCAGCCGAGGGAGGGCGAGAGAGCGCAATTTCGAATCGCGATGAATGCGAAAACGTTCGAGAGGAGCGCGTGTCGCCTCTGTGCGCGCCTGCACCTTTTTTTTTAATCCCATTCAGCCTTTTTAGACTCGCTTCTCAGCCCGAGCTCGAGCGTTTTTGTCATACGACGCGACGCTTTTCCGTTTTAATTTGGGAAAAGTGCGATTTACCGTTATTCATAATTATCAAATTTAACACGACTGGTGCGTCCTCCGAATTAACACCCTTTTGCGCCCTTTTGTCCAGTGAAAAGTTTCGCTTTGAAAGAGTGTCCCTTTTTTTTAATTTTTAGAATGGTGTTTAATGTATTTGACTATAAAGGAAGATAATGCGCTGAGTGGCTTTTTATGTTCCTTATACAGTGTCGTACTTTATGCGTACAGAATCGTGAAAGGCTTTTCACTATTATGTAGATTAATTAATCTAAACAGTTCTGAGTAATACTGTCATAATCATTTTTGTCATTTCTTTTTCACAATGTTTTGCACGAGAAGATAAGAGTCTAAATTAAAAGTGAACCACAGTTACTGCTGTAAACTGTTATCTTATAATTATACGTTACAAAAAAATTAAATACTTCAGGCTATATTAAGCACACTCGAGTAAGCAATTTTTTCAAAGAAAATGCCCTTGATATCTCACTCTGCGCTCGTTCACCTGTGAAGTGTACATTCTACACAGACGAGCATTCGCACATAGGCCCAACAAAGCGAAGAGCTGGCCGCTACCCTTAAGTGTACACACACAAAGACGGTGCCCGTTTCGCTATCCCATTCATCGCACCCATCCACTCAGCCGTGTTCCTTAATTAAACTCTGAAGATTGTCTGCAAAAAGGACATCGGTCACGATCATTAGATTACTCTCCTGCTGACATTATGCGAGAGGATAAACAAAAAAAATTCTCTCTGGCACAACTTGAAGCTTACGGATCAACCCACGCGAGTCAATTAGAAGCTTTTTTTCTAAGGAAAACATAAGTGCTTTATCAGATGTTAGAGACTGGTAGAAAACGAAAAAAAAGAAGTAAAATACGACAGTATATACTTCAGCGCATGAGACTGAAATCGTCATCACGAGGTCCTTTTTCCTTTCTTCTTTTTGCTCGTTACTCTGCTAGACGCTGTTTCTTACCGTAGCTTAATTAAGGTTTATCTACGTGTGCGGCACCGGACCTTCGTATGAACTTGCAGACAGATGAATTACACTAGGTGTACCTCGCGAGTAGTTGATCGTATTGTTTTACGTCTATTACCTGTCGTCGAGCGCAGCTTTAACTACCTCTACTTTCTATACCCGTTCGGGTCTACCCTAAAACCAATTAATTTTCAAGGCCTTTCTATAAACGCATCAACATCAAGTATCTCGTTTAAATGTGCAATTAATTTATACAAAGTGAATAATGACATATTATACGTTAAAGTCACTTGTACATATTACATAATTACGCTTCACATACAATTTTTTAAACTAATTTCTCATTTTCAGATTTGATTCTTATATTGTATAAAGTACTTTAAAATAAACAATCAGTTAAATAATTTTTGATAATACCGAGAAAAGTTATTTACTAGCAAACGCTACTTAATGTTATTTCACAATCACACATTTAAATCCACTTACTTCAGCGTGAAAATTATTATTATCATGATTGAATAAATTTAGTGTACCAGTGTTTTCGACTAGGGAAACTAGCAAGTCGATTAAAATACAAAAGTTGTCAGCCATCGTTTCTCATGACGAAACGAGTAACGCTGCTGACGGTACATATTCATGCTATTCATGGCAAACTTTGGTGTGTAGCTCGCGCGCGCGCGAGGGCGTCGGACGCTCACAATGCCGGTGGAGGAGAGTTGCCTCCGCGCAGCGGTAGTTATTAAATTATGCAGCTTTCCTTCGCGTTTAGCTCTCGCCGGCGCGCACCGAAAGCTCGGCGAGCGCGAAGTGGCGAAGAACAAGCGCAAGTAAAATACGTCTGGCTACACCGGGGGAGGAAAACTTACAGCAAATAATCATTTGATCCCCCAATGGCGCCGGCAAAAGCGCAATAAACAGCGTGAAACTCGCTGACGGAGAAATAACTTGCGGGCGGAATGCTGCACTCGGTTTCGGTGAGTGTACGACGTAGGAACGCATTTTGCTTCCTTCCTAAGGAAGCTTTGTAATAGTAAATTTTTTAGTTCTAAAAATATTTTAAAAATGTGTTTTGAGGCATTTTAGATAAAAAAATAGTATTTTTTTTTAAATGTCCGTATGGATGAATGTGTGTGTGCGTTCATATATGCCTATTTTTTTTATTTATTCTATATCAATTTGGGAACTATAATTTGTTTTCAAGAAAACTACGTGCCAATGAATTCTTCTTTACCAATGTTCTAGCCGTTCTACTTATTCTGCCATGTTTCTTGGTGAACTTGTATAATCAGAGTCGAGTGTTGTCACATAAGGTAAATTTTAATAACTAAATATACGTGTATTAACTACAGTTGGAATTCGTGCTAGAATTTCACCAGACCACAACAAACAGGCAGTGGGGACAAGACGCTCGTATAGAGCATATACTGCGACCTATGAAGCCACTGTTAACTAGACACTTGATCTGATCACGGATGGATACCCTAATGATGACGCTAATGATCCTCTTGCCAGCTTGTTTAACGCGCCGTCGCCTGTGATTGTTAACAGATGAATTGATAACTAATAATAACTAATAATACGCATTTCGCCTCTGGACAAATTATTTATTTACCACAGTATTTGCATAATATTATGAAACTGATCTGGTAAACACTAAATACCTGCGGTAAAAATATTGAAATAGAAATAGACAATAAAATTATCATTAATTACATCTGCAATTATATGAAGGTACTATACATTTAAAATTACATTTTATTTAAATAAAGCATTGAATCGTATAGTGAAAAAAATATTACTTTTCAATCAATTAATAAAAGTTTTTCTAATTCTTCCTTTTTTTAACTAATGTTTCCTTTTCTTCAAATTTATTTCGTTAAATTTTTCTTTTTGTACTGTCACGTTTTTCTTTGAAGAAAATTTTCACTGACATATCCTCAATGTCAAAGTTTTAAAAGAAAGTTTAAAAGGCATCGCCATGACCTTGCTGTCACCCTAACATTACATGACGAAGGGAAATAAATAATTTCTTGCTTTTTAAAATTAAAATAATCTCAGTTCTTAACATAGCGTCGGTAAGTAAATTGGATGGCAAAGTATAAAGTAATTTGTTACAACAGTTACGCACTCGTTTGACTTGAAGAGACGTTTAGTTTTTAGACTGTATAAAGATAAGATATCGTAAAGCCCTTGCTCTTAGATGTCTATAATAATTGTGTTATAAAAGCAGATAACGCCCCCATCATTTTATGCTAAGTATTTGTATGAAAAAGTCAGTCACATTTTTCTTGTGATGTTAACAAAACCATTTGATTCAAGTGATTAGATTATAAGTAACCTCTAAATAATCTCTCTCTATTTGATCATATTTGCAGAAAAAAAGCAAACATAATGAATAAGAAAAATGAAGCATAAAACTATTTAGTTTTACAGATTATTATCAACTATCTGAAAATTTTTTTGTGAAATATGAAATCTGTATAACATTAAGAATACTAGATTATAAAAAGATAGAAACAGTTTATTTCAGAAGTCTTTAGTATTGCTGGGATTCAATTATTCAACACTCGAGGAGCGCTTGAAAGAGGCTCCCTTGAGTCTAGTCGCTAAACATTTACGATGGTTTTTATGAAAGAATAAATTGCTAGAATTTTCTTGGTTGTACTTAAATTATGCAAAGCAAATAAATTACATAAGGAGTAAATTGGCAATTTGATAGTAGCGATGATAATTAGAAGATGAAATTTCATACTTATAGTTAGATACGTATTATCGCACTTGATTGTAGTTGATGAGTCACAAAAAATTTCGGTATACTCTGAAAAATCTACTGTTCGCTTTCGACGCTATTGAAAATAAAAATTATCAAACTCTTTAATATTTTCTAAACTTTTTTTATAAAAAAAAATGATTATAAGTGTTACAATTATTATAACAAATCCATAATTAATTGACATAATATTTCATTCGGAATATTAACTGTCTTAAGTATATACTAACGACTTAACCACGAGCCTATTGTGAATGTAAAGAGAGATTTTTCGAACAAAAGCCAGGAAGAACACCCATTGAAGCCTTAAATCTCTCGTTGTGTATAGAAGAAACGCTGAAAGTACACGCTGCATACAAGCGCGGAGACAGATAAGCGCGAGCAGGAAATCAATGACGATTTTATGAGCCGCGAAACTAGTGAGTCAATTCACGATTATCGCTACCCGGGCCCATTTATTACCCATGCACTCGTACTCGCGCATAAGTGTAACAACGAAGTCCACGCATGAATCACGATGATGTCTGAAATCACTGTAATTAGATCAATCAGCATAACAGATTCGTTGTGCGCGTGTGCAGCGGCCAGAGCCAACTGAGTATGCGTCAGCTCCGTCGAGGTGCGATTATTGGACATTGATAAAAGCTTGTTTTCATCGCACAAATGAATTGTCTTCGCTGCCGAGGCAGCGTTTTTCTTTAATTGTAAAATATGTTGAAAATATTTAATACATTTAAGAATTTATTACACGAAAAAGAAAGTGGGCCATGTGCATTTACTGTAATTTAATTTTTTTGCATTAACTGCCTGGGAGAATAGAACTTTAATGTACCGTCTTGAGTAGCGACTTGGAGGAGCTTGATTAAATTTTAATGATCGATCGTTTTATTCGAGAGGAATGCAGTATTTAAAGAATTTTAAAATTCATTTGAAAGTACACGATCGAAAAAAATGTTAACGATATAAGTGCAATCATTTTTGCTTTCTTCCAGAAGATTGTGTATGTGTTTTTTTTTCATTTTTTCAACATACATTCAAGATTTTTCCGATACATTAATGAATGTACAGAAAAAAATGCTTGACGTGCTCACCAATTTGTTGACAAATATTTGATGAAAACAATGTGCAATTGTCAATCAAATCGAGCATGAATTTTTTTTAATCAAACATGGAACATTTTAACAAAATATGAAAAAAATGAATATCTGTATCAACGAACACTGTGAGCTAGAGATGCGTCATTTTAATTTTATGGTTCAATCTTAAAATAACTCATGCTGTGTTCCTTTGGTGACACATTTGCGGAAACATATTATTCAAATAACTTCGTATTGCTTCCTTTGTCAGTTTTCTTCCAGTTCGAAAAACCTCGGAAAAAAGAAAGGCTGTCGTGTACACGAGAACAGAAATGATCCGTTAGGTCTTTGTTTTATTGATTTCACAGCCAGGTCAACAGCTTGATAATATCTAACGTTAGTCTTCGACTGGAACGAAAAGTCATCAACCGCGATTAATAAATTTGATTCTGTGCTGCAAGTGCGTACTATAAAAAGTATGCATTTCCTTGCAAAAACGTTGAAGCTAGTTGACTGTTTAATTTTATCTTTTGTCTTAATAATTTTTAAAAAAATTGTTAATAGTTGAGGAAACGCGTATTATTTAAAATGTGCTGCGTTATGCAAGATTTGGAAGGTGTAAAAATACAAACCAACAAAAGCAAGAGTGACGGTAAAAAACGACTGGCTAGTTTCGAAACACCTAACGCAAGGCTAAATTAGACGCCGTGAGAAAAATAAATGAGAAAACTGCTTGTCTCTCTTTTGACGTCTGCCTACCCAATCCAAGATGAAAAATTGACAGAAATTTAATAAGCATTATATTTATTTAACATATTTCATAATCATTACATTTATCACACACAACATCGTCATTTATCATACACAAGCATTACATATCATTCCAGTCTTTTATCAAGCACACGTCCAGCCTAAAAACGTTTCATCAGCAGCTCCTAAAAAATTCACTCTAACACGCGAGTGCGTCAAAGGCATCGCGGTGCTTTGTTTAACGCGCCGGCAAGTAGAGCATCGCACGACAGCCAGATAGACGAGAGCCGCTACCTGGCGCGCGGAAGTCTCTCCCCCGCGAGGAGCGGGTGGGCGGCGTGCACACCTAAGGTGAGGATCCGCGCGCAGCCTCGGCTCCCTCCTCGCGGGGGCGGGGGGCGCGCGAAAGTGGCAGGTTGAATTGGGAAAGGATGCGCGCGGGGGCCCCCCCGGCGGTGCGATCGATCGCGGCTGGCGGCGGCTCCTTCGCCGCGCCACGCGCCTGCGGCGCCGACGGAAAAGCGAGGAAAAACCGGGACGCGCCGGACCTTCTCGGTGTGCACACGAGCAGAGGAGAAAGACGCACGGGGCCCCCGGCCGCGACCTCGATGTCGGCTCGAACGCGCGTTTTATTGACCCCGATACTTGCGCTACGCGGCCAAGACGCCGCTCTCCCGTTTCTTTCTTGGCCGCTTCCTCTTCCTCGCGCCCGAGCGAGATGCGGACAATGCGCTTATGCGCGATCAGGCCGAGGGGCGACCGGTTTTACGGTAGTTGTTTGTAAAACAATAAAAGTAGACGGAGCCTATGATTGGATACGTGCGGTCATTAAGATGCTCTATTGCCAGGCCTTATTTGTAAATACAGGACGTGAAGTCGATTATTCAAAAGGAAAAATTTATGCATTTTTGCGTATTAATATTAAAACACAAAATATACTTGTTTCAGTCCACGACTGAAATATGGAGAGTAAGGTAATTTATGGTAATTGAGGTCGAAATGAATTTCTAAAAAGGAAGATTAATTTATCAATAAATGTAAGATTGGTGTAGAGCAAGTAGGATTTAAAATTAAAATTTTCTCCCAAAGCCCCGACCAGTGCCTTAAAATCTGGACTTTCTAAAAGATAATTTTTTCTTTCCAAGCCCAAGACAATCTTCCGGAAGCTACATCGTATCAAGTTACGCGATATGGTCTTCGATTTTCGAAAATATTGACGCAATCGATGTCCGAGAGTCTATGAATAGAGCGCGAAATCAATATAGGGAGGGTAAAAACAGCGAGTGAAAAATTGGAGCAAACTGATAACGCTCAACGCGCCCATGCATCCGCGGGCCGCTCTAACCTCAATAGAACGACGGCTCAAGAGAGAGAGAGATAGAGAGAGAGAGAGAGAAACGCCCGCACCTCGTCAAACGTCCGCCCAGTCGTCGAAACTGCCGTGTTCGCGTTAATAACTGCACGCGAATGAATTATTTACGAAAATCGGGACATTGCGAGAGCGACGCCCGCGCACACCCACGCACGCACGCAAAACAATCTGGCGAGCTTTGCTTCTCTCTGTCTCTCTCTCGCGCGCACTATGTCACGCACTCCCTCTCCCCCTCTCACACCCTTAAAGATCAGCGGACGGCGGGGTCCGCGCAGCCTCCGGGGTGTCGTCCCCGTCGGCTCGGCCGCACGCCAGGCCGGTGCATCGGGGGCGCGGGTGTGAACTTTAAGGCGGCGCCGGACGATCCGCCGAGACGGACGTCCGCGACGTGTGTGTGTACAGGGAATGCGGTCGCGGGTGTCGACACCCACCTTGCCAAGGGACCACTCCTCTTCGCGCGCTGCCCTAGGATCTTCTCGACGACGGCTACGTTGCCGTTCCTGGCTGCCTCCAGCAGCTCCTGGTCCTTGCCCATGGCCCATTTACGTCGCCGTCAGCCGGCGCGCCAGCTGCGGGCCCCGGGCCTACGCTCGGCACACTGGCTGGCCCCCCCGCGCGGGTTATCGCCGGACCCGCGCCCACGGAACGAGCGCCTTCGGTTTTAACACCCCGTGCGTGTTTTACTACGCGATTTACTCGAGAGTTTCATTGATCGGAGCGTGGCCATCTTGGCCTGGGCCGACTGAGGCGACGCCGCGCGCGAGCCACCAGCACTAGAGCCCTGCGTGCGTGCAGCTGCCGGCCGAGCTCGCTCCGTCTCCCTCCCGCTCCCGCGCCGCCCACGCGTATCGCAGCGACACCGCCGATCGGCCGCAAGCCGTCTCGCTCGCACCCGCGCCACTTCTTCGGACGGGCCGAGAGCGAGCCTGAGATGCTCAAGGAGGCTGCGATGTGTACGTGCTGGTTTGTGTGTGGGTACGCGCGAACTGCTGGACATGCATATTGGACGGTCGCGAGCGCGTTGCGGAGGGATTTCCCGGTCGGATTGAACCGAGCGGGCGGTGACTAATGCAGAGAAATTCCGAAAAAATCTATGCCTCTTGTTTAGATCGGGTTTTTGTTGACAATTACGTGTTCCTGCTTTGCTCCTTTGTTTATTTTTTTCATCGCTCATTTGTTGGAGAAACAAATAAGACGATAAATATATAGAGCTTTTCGATAATGCGAGCACGTGCGGAAATGTTTTGATTATCGAGGAATGCGAATTTGGAGCCTATATAATCACACTCTTCCGATTGCAGAAAATTTTCGCAATCGTTTTTGAAAACTCAAACGATTGCGAAAAATTTGCCTTCCTTGTAACGACTGTAAATCACGTTACGCACGGAGTGTTATAAATTTTCTTTTTTAAAATATAAACTTAAGTTTATTACAAAATTTATTGCACGGTACACCCACATAAAAATAGTGTACAAGATCTCGTATGAGATCTCGTATGTTAATGTGAGTTCTCATATGAAATCTCATTGTGCGAAAATCTCATGAGATTTCATACGAGATCTCGTAATATTTTTACACGCTCAAATCACGATTAAAATAGAAACTTTAATTATCCATTATAATTATTTGTTAATTGCATAAATGATTTATTCATCATCGTATATTAATTATCTCAAAGTTTATTTTTACTTGTAATCAAAATTTTGATAATTGTGTATCTAAAATGATAAGTTTTTAGACTTATTACATATAAGAATAAACTACTTTGGATATTTTCGCTTGTCACGATTTTTCATTGTTACCCAAAGAGCTTCTTGAAAGTCGGAAATGATGATCAATAAAGAAGTGGAAAACTTGTTTTCTTTTTCAATCACTTAATCACGACTCACGAAGGAGTTATTAGCTCGATTGGGCAATGCTACACTCCTTCATGATAACCATGGTTACCATTATCGAAATTTTATTGAAGAATTGACAATGTTTTTCTTTAAAATGCGCTACATCAAAAATATAAATAACAATAACTCGTATGCATATTTCAGAAAATTTATTTATTTAAAAAATATTGTACTGACAGAAGAAATTGCTCAACTTGAAATTATTTGTAAACGAATAATGTTTAAATAACAATTACCAGAAGGAAACAAAAATTCTGAAATTATTTAATATATTTTTTATTTCAATATCGAGGGTTTCGTAATATTTAGATAGTGCAGTGTCCCTGAATGTGGGTTTCAACCTCTACGTTTTGTTTCTACCACTATATTGTGTGCTATATCTATAGCGTGAACATTGCTATCTCGTGTACGATAGTAGTTGAAAGCTGTTGCTTTCTCTTCTGCGCGCGCAAAGTGTCGTGCTGCGCGCATATACAGCCGAAGTGCAGTCCGCAGTAAAACATCCCATTGGCGGTGCAATTGTTATGAGTTAGTGGATAATTGTCGCGTTTAAAACTAGAAAAAAATGATTCGGCTCCGTCGTAGAGCTTTGCTTCCTCTATTTTTGGTCTGCTTTGCCACCTGCGTGGCCGTGGAGCTCTCGACTACGATCCAGCAAGTGTCAGGTAAGTCACCTAACCTCAAAGTGGACTGAACTTTGTTTTGTTTATGTTGTTTCGATCATCTCAGAATGACAGTAAATAAGCTAATGATATTTTTTGATAAAACTGCAAGACAATGTTTGAGATTACAATTTTAAAAGTTAAATAGTGTAATTTAGTTGGATAAGAAGTAATCATAACCTTGAACTTGCTTGAAAGTAAATCTTGCTGACAATTTCATTGCTACATGTGATTACTTAGCACATTATGAAGATCTATTCCTTGCTTGTTTTTTTCAAACTATATAGCCACCAAAATTTAATTAGTAACGGTTTATATGTTTCTGCGTTACAGATGGTTCGCTGGTAGATATCTCTTTAACCAAGTATAATAAATCGAACTTCGAAGAACAAGCATTTACTCAATTGGTGACTGTAGATAAAAGTGCAAGTTTTATAATTAATATCAAGGATATACCTGCTGAAGTGAAATTTGTTATTGTTCAAATTCATTCTTACTTACACAATGTATCGATATCATATGAAGCGAGCTTGCCCAATAGAAAACCTGCAAATTCTCTTATTGGAACAAACATTGGACTTTTTGTTGAAACTGCAGATAGTAAAGTTGCTACCATTTACGCAAAAAATGAAAATGCTCTTGAAACATATTGTCTAGTTGCTATTGTAGCATACAGAAATGACGGTAAGTGCTTTTTTTGATGTTATAAGAATTCTAGTCTATGTAATTGTAATAAGAATTCAGAACTTATATAGTCATTTTATACTAATTTATATGCATGTATAAAAAGACTTAGCAATTAAATATTTGAATAGCTATAAAATAAGTTTTAATTAATTTTAATGTGTTATGAAGTTTTATGAACATGTACGATAACATTTCTATTGTATATAAATGTCATCAGTCAATAATCAAAATTTTTTCAAAACTATTTTAATTGGAAAAGTTATATTTTTTCTATTTAATATTTTTTACTTTCAAGAAAAATTTATTTTAAATTTAAATTATTTAATTAAATTATTTTATATTTATCTTTAATGACAGAAACAATTTTAGAGCAAATATAATTGTTTAATGTCATAAAAATTACTTTTTATTTTTAAACAATTAAAATAAATAATCAACTGTGTTAATTTTAAACTACTTTAAAATGGTAAGAATGCAAGTAATGTTTGTTTCTTAGTTACACACCCATGTATGTATGCTTAAAGATTAAAATGCACCGCATTTTCTAGATTAGATATTTTAAATCAGTTTCTTGTATTAGCGTGAACTTAATATCTATCTTTAAATGTTACTAAAATAAAAATTCTTCCTCATTTTAAAATTTTCGTTAATAAATTGGATAAAATGAAATTTTAACATTGAAAAATAAAATTGTTCTAAATTTTTTATTAAAAAGCTATAAAGTTTACTTTATATTAGTAAATAATAAAAGACCAATGTGACCATTAACTTTAATAATTTAATTTTTATTTATAATGTTTTAAAAATTAATATTAAATAAAGCCGAATCCGTCGAACTAATTTTTTTACAAGTTTAACAAGAAAATATTAATTATTATTTTAAAGAATTGAAAAATAAAAAGGGACACGTTGACTTCACGTTACAGCACCTCATCCAGGCGGCTGCAATATGGAATTCGAAATACCAAAATCACCTTTTCAAAAATTGGTTTACAACGAAGCGACCATCACGGTAGACGCGCAACAAGCTTCTATGCCGCCAGTCGGAAAGCTTGAGCCTCCATGCGAAAAATATTTTTTGCAACACGATGCCTACCGCATGTACATGCTCGAACAAGACTTCAGTAACGAGACTTACTTCTTAGCTATAGCTAATATGCTTACTGTGCGGGACATTACTCAAAATGCAGATTTAGTAAGTACAACAGTTTTAATTACTCATAGATCATTTTTGTTATCGACATTTTTATTATCCGATTTTTAACATCAAAATATATTCTTTGTTGTTTTTTTATTTTATGTAAAATTGTTTTTTTTTGTATTTATTTTAATGCGAAATAATTGTTGTACATATAGACAACTACTTCAATTAAAACCTATTCTACGTTAATATTAAAATTGATTTGTATTTTAAGAACTGCAATCTAATAGGATTTTTGGAAATAAGAAAAAAAAAACTAAGTATTAAAGAAATTGATAAATAAAAATTTTTACTACACTCTTATTTTCGATTTCCATGCGATAGTTAATTCTTTTAAAGGGAAGAAATCGATTGTCCTTTCGAGTCATTCATTTGGATCAATATTTAAGGACTCAAAAGAACAACCGATTTCTTCCCTTCAAACAACTTTATTGAGTGTATCATAATTATTAGTTAATTCTTTTATTGATGATTTCGATGTAATTTTAAATTTTGAATGATAATGTCCAGGTAATATTTAATTCATAATTTTTAGTTTTTAAAGAATTCGTGAACAGTATTACATTAACATATTTTTTTCAGATCCCAGCTTCTTTGTACGGATCTGTGATGAGACGAGTATACAGCGCTTACCCCGGAACCGGATCCGTTTACAACATGGTAGCTCGTTTTGCTAATCATTCTTCCGCCTATATTCCGATCGTTACTTACGGCTGCGACCCTTCTTCCTGGTCTACTTCGTGTTCCCATCTGAGTACGCAATATTTTTAATTAGTAGTTTAAGTTTTCCTCTTATCAGTGGTTATTTATTTTGACAGGATAGTTTTTTATTTTTAAAGTTACTATTGAAATTATTTTAAAAATATTTATGAAATTATTAAAAACACTTATATTAATCCATTTATTCATTATTTTTAGCAACTACTTTCTCCAAAGTATTCTGCGCGGTGATATTTTTCCTGGGATTTTTTGTCGCCATAAAAGGCCAATCTTACTTCAAATCTTCAATGTTCTTCGTGGGCGCTATTCTAGGTGGTTATGCTGGTTACACAGTAGCGAACGCTGGGAGTTTAGACATCACTGGTACGTAAAAATTTAACAAAACATTTTGAGCAATGGTCAACAAACTTAAATTATAAATATCATTTTAGGTATTTTCGCAACAACGATATCCATCGGTATAATAACAAGCTTAATTTGGCTGATTTTATGGCTGGCCTTCAGCAGTCCGATTCCATCTCTAATTCTCTCAGGACTAACGCTCGGATCATTCTTCTTTTACATCTTCTACTTCACGATCCCAGGTATAATCGGCATCCTCAAAGGAAAATTCAAATAATTCATCTAAAAAAAAAAGATAAAAAAAAGAAACGAGAAATACTCGAGAGTCAGTATAACTACCCTTGTCTCTTTATTCGGCTAAAGCGACAGAGAACGAAAGCCCGAGAGGCTGTTGCAAATTATAGGAAAATAATGAAAGCCAGCTTAAAACGCGGCAACCCGTAGGGGGAGAGGAGAGCGGTAGCCTTCGCGCAACCCCGAAGTTAGCATCCGAGTTTGGCGAAGGGATGAAGCTCTCGCACACGGTCGGTGCTGGAGTCCCCCCGCAGCTTCTATCAATGTTGTTCGCTCATGCGGAAACTTCGCTCGCCGAATCCCCCGCGTGCCTCTCCCGCCTTTCTCACCATAACGTGGCTCGCTTCCTTCTCTCCCGCTCGCCCTGTCCCTCGTTTCGCGGCCACCCTCGCCGAACGAAATTCCACTTTCACCCCCCTCACCACCCCAGCCTTCGAACGACTGCCTGTCTACGCGGGAGAAAGTTGCGTATTGCGTTGGAAAAAGAAATGACGCAGTCCCACGGCATGCGCGACCTTTCTCTCTCTCTCTCTCTCTCTCTCTCTCTCTCTCTCTCTCTCTCTCTCTCTCCCTCTCGCTCGCTAGCAGAGGATTCGCATTTACCTAATTGTGTCCCCCGCGTTTATTTAGTGTGGAGCCTATTTAGATTACACGCTCTGAATGCGCGGAAATGCGAGATTGCATGCAAGGTAAAAGTATGATCAATCTGTTAACTGGTGAGCGTTCGATCGGGAGCCCTTGTTTTCCTCTCCCTTTTTGGAAACATATTTCATCGGAAAGGACGACGAAACAGATTGTTGAGATCCATTTTGCTCAGTACCGACAATTACGAGGCAATCGAAGAAATGTAATTTACTTAATAATCTACGATTGTTTGCAATGCGTCCTAAATTCAGTGGAGTGTACAATTTTATGATTGCCTGTTTTGATAGTACACAAATTAATATTGCTGGTATATTTTTTTTTGTTTCAGTTGGATTGCTGTATCTGGAAAATGATTCATATTTTTATCTCATTTTTATGACGTTTGTCACACTCGTTATATTGATATTCAGCGTAATCCCACTTGTTGGTAACATTTTATGCTTTACCATACTTGGAGCTTACGCTGCTGTGCTATCTATTGACTACTATAGTGGCTCCAGCTTGAAGTATATCCTCATCAATAGCATAAGACGCATGATCGTTCCTAATTTTAATGTTGCAGTCGTAGAACCTCCGTACCAAGACAAAGGTAAATGATATATATGTCACGGGAAAAACAAATAAAATTTTAGTTTAAAATTTTATAGAAATCTTTTCTTCGACGACGACATGTATTAATATAAAAATAATTATTTCAGATATTTTGCTTACCACCTTTTGGATTTTCCTTGTAATTTTGGGACTTTACAAACAATGTGCGACTAATTGGAATCGCGCACCATTCCCTCCATCGACGCCGAACTTTGTAAGAGACTGCGAAGGAGCACCGTTACTGGGTGGTCAAAGATATCAAAGACGTCAACGATTCTTTACTAGATCTCAAGCTTCATATGAAACTTTGTAGACTGATAAGTACTACCACTAATAAGCAACTATTGACATTGATATGCAATTGATATTCTGTTTATAAAGGATACGAATATCCCTCATGGATATTTACCAATCAATACGGGTGATATTCTTGACAATTACAGGGCAAATGTGGCCGCCGGTCAAGTGCTTTAAATGTGTTCCTTTCAAGGACTGAATAAAATAGGTAGAGAACAAGTTTAAAAAATTATAAAATTACTTTTTTTAGTTTCAAAATGTTGTAAAGCACAAATAACTTAAAAATAAATGTTGCAAGTGCCTTTAGCTTATAGACAAAAGTATTTTTGTAAGGATTTGTTTTTTTTTAATTATTGTGTAAGTCTGATTAAACATTAAATATTTTTATTAATAATCGTTTGCAATTAGTTTTAAGCATATTCTAATTTAGTGGTAGTACTTTCTTCGTGATAATAACTTTTGCATATTTCTTAAAAAATAATAATTAGAACAAAATATTTTGTAGTAAAATGTTAGCTGTAGAAATTGTCAAAAATTAAATAAATTGAATAAAACATGTTAACTGGAATATCAATAAAAAGAAAACTTTTGTATTATTTGTGAGAAAATTCCAATAACGTTTATTTCAATCCCAATTTTTCGCCTCTTCATCCGACTTAGCGTATGTTATTACAATGATTTTGCCGTTTGCCAAACATGTGCACGCACACACACAGACACGCACGCACGCACATTTTTGTATTATTTTTTTTAATTATTTTTACCATTCTCACTTTTCTTTTTAGTGGAATACAATCGTCGTCATTTAAAATGAAATAACATTTATTGAATCGAGACAATTGCGACACCTAACAATTGATTTTTTTTCTTTTCCTCTAATGGCTACTACTTACAATCTTAAGAGGTAATCACAGCAACAATATTATTCTCATTATTCACAACACTTACATTGGATTACTGCCGCGAAATAATTATACGTATATATTATATATACGTACGCATATATTATATGTATATATATATTTTTTTTCGGTAATCAATTTGCTCATACTTGCACACGATGGATTTCGTTTCTTAATCGCTATTACAGACAATGACGGGGGCGTTGGAACGTCGCGTCGATGAACGTCCAGCTTAGCGTGACATGTATTATAATCATAAATCGCGCTATCAAAGAAATGGCACTACACTGCGCTGAACAAACGTGATCGTCGACATTATGCGGTATGTACAAAAACCTTTTATATCTTTCAAACACAAGTCGTCACTTCAAATGAAATTATACATATTTCATAATTATGCGTATTTCGTTCGTTAATTAATGCGAATTAGCAAATAAACCAATCAAGCAGATGAACACATGAAATGTAGAATTTGTCGTTTTCACGTTACACTATAAATTCGATAGAACTTTAATTATATACAGCGGAGCTATTCCGATCGTTCATTATATCTGACGAAAATGCGCTTTGTCACACAAACAGGCAAAAAATCCCGGATGACTCGTCCGCGAGCGAACGAAACGAGCGTTTATCAGCCGCGCGGTTGGAGGCTGCGCGAGTAAATTCTTCGTAAACAAAGGAAAAATTCTCCGTGCGACGAAGGGCAACGATGAACGTCAAACAAGCGCATACAGTGCGCTGGACACCGAGAATCGGAGCGCCAATAACAATTTACGTGGCGGTTATAGACAGACAGGGAGAGAAAGTAATTATCGCGCTTATCTGAGCTTAAAACTACATGTAAGTGCGAGCGTTCCTTTCTAAATTTCGTCCAGCGAAAATTTCGCTAATTTTAAAACACTTGCGCACTTATCAATGTAAAGAAATGATTTGCAGTAATTTTTTTACGGCGATAAGTGCGCAACTGTTTTAAAATCACTCGCGCACTTATCACTGTAAAAAAAACGATTTACGATAATTTTCTACGGTGATAAGTGCGTAACTGTTTTAAAATAATAAAATCAGTGAAATTTTGTCGAAAATAGATTTAGAAGATCGAAACCCCGTGAAATTTCGTCTCTCCCTCTCCGTCTCTGTTCCGCACTTTTAAAATTTAAACCCGCGGGTTTATACCTCCGCCCCCGCGAGTTCATTCCGCGTTCGTTGGACCTTTGTCCTCGGTGCCTTAACATCCGACCATTTTTTACGAAATAAAAGGGAGGCTTCATTGTGCAGAGGTTACTTAAGTATGCGTACGATTGGACGTCGAGTCCGTCGGCGATCGGAGCCGCGGCGACTTGGCTAAACGATCTGCAGTGCCAATAGAAAGAATAACTCTGTTCGCTTTGTTTGGCAGTTTTTGCGGAGAGGGGGGTACTTTGCATTCGTTCGGTCCTTCTTTTTCTTTCCTTTTATATCGATAAACACAAATACATTGTTCGTAATTACTTATTTAGCTGCGATAAAACGACAAATTACCTGTGTTATGTTTATATTTATTTATTAAATTCATCACCTACATTTATTACAATGACTGCTTTTAATGGATAATCGTGGATTACAGTATAAATAACGGTGGTTAATTCTGTCCAAGTATTTGCGTAAACGCGAAAGTGTTATTTTCGCGATATTTGCTTAAGCAGTATGCGTTCCGAAGTAATTTTCTGTTTATGCTTTGGCCTATTACACCGGAAAATTAGTTCGGAATATCGATGGTTTACTTTATCGGATCTGTGTGTGTTGGTATTTTTAAACGAAAACCTTCAATTTGTACGAATAAATTCTCTTTTTAATTCAAACTAAACAAACTACCGCGTAACAAAGTAAAGCACGGAATTCACTTTATTTCGAAAGGCCCCTTTTGAGTAGATTGCACTTTGTACTAATGTTTTTTTTTTTTAAATTCAGATAGTTTTATCACTTTTTTTTGTTAAATAAAAAACGCTTATTCCTCGCGTCGCTAGCAACAATGGTTGATACTATAAAAATTAGAATAAAAAAAAGAGTACTGCCGTTTAGACATTCGTAAATTAAACAATATATTACAATAGCTTTAAAAAAAATGTAAAAAACAAAGTCTATCCAAAGAAACAACATTCGAAGGCCCCAAAGTTGAGTGCCGAAGGTCGTATAAATGTAGGCTCAGACCGTTAAAATTTCCGTTTTCTGCACATTTAACCGTCAAAGTGATATCGTTTAAATATCGCGGGAGATTCGCTACTTACTGCTGCTGTGATTGGGATACTTTGCTAACGTAACTCTGTCTCTCTTCGGCGGGGAACATCTGCGCGTAAGTTGGGATGGAGCAAGTTTTCAAACATCGAGTTCTACGGCGCGTCGGACCATCGTGTGTACACGCGCGAAGTTCATCGGGAAATAACTGGCGCTATTCGTCTATATAATTGTCCACAATCGACTCTTTTCCTTCTCTTTCTCATATATAATTGTATTGCGTATAATCGTGTACTCATATACCTTTTACTATGTACAGCGTTGACGCGATTTTTTTTTTCATCTCGGTTAATCTTCTAATATACACTAGTGTACCTAACGTGAGTATAACAAATGCTATTTTACATTGTCCTCTCTGTCTTTTTTTTTTGTACACAACAAAGAACGAAAAAAAGATTGACCCTTATACGCAATCTTTATAAGTTTTTTGCGTTATTTCGCCCCGATAATCGACCGTATCGCGATCGATTATTCGCGTTTTTATTCCCTCTCTTTTTTTCCCGTACCGTCGTTCACTTCAGCCTTCTTCTTTTTTTTTTACGCCGCATCACCTGTCGAAGCTGCTTTTTCCCGGCGTGAACCCGAGCGTTTTCTGTTCGCGCGTCGAAAGTTGATTATTCTATCGCGTCGTAGGCTCGGTATACATAATCTCGCGATTCACCGCGTAACAGCGGGGATACATTTTTCGTTCGCCCTGGTGCACACCTTTTGTGCGCGAGTACACTGCATCGATCCTTAACAAATGAACCGAAAAAAAACATGTTTGACATTTCTTTGAGGAATTCCGTTTCGATGCACGAATTTTTCCCGGCAAATTTTACGCGATGCGAAATTTCATCGCAACAAATATAAAAGCTGGAACAGAACGTCCAATTTAAACTCTTCCCGCTAGCTCCAGACGGAGAGTCGGAAAAAATTTAATTTCCATGAACCCTTCAAAGCGAAAATCTCGAGCGCGCCCGATATAAATCGAGACTCGTCCGTTGGGGAGGTTGGGTGTACGAGGAAAAAGGCCGCGATAAAAAGAGACAGTAGCGGCAAAAAAAGAAGTCGCAAACCGATATCGAAGAGGCGCGCCGTGTGTGTCGTCGCGCGCGTGCAGCGAGCTGGCAAATTCGCCCGCGGCGCGCACACGTGTACCGCGCACACCTACGTACATCGAGGCGCGCCGCCATGTCTTCGGGAGCTAGCGCGATGGCCGACGCGAGCCGAAGAAAGGCAACCCCCGACGAATTGCCGCGAGCCGTTCGCGTTTTCCCTGTGCGTCTCTCTCCGTCCCCGTCGGGCACCCCCGAGCGAGGGATCCCCGGCGAATATTCTCCGGGGCTCGTCTTTTCCCTCTCCCGCAATTACCATAACGCGCCTTCCATTTTCGGGGATGGAAGCTCGTCCCCCCCTTTCGCAGGCACACGCGCGCGAGCAGCCATCGATCTTCGACGCGGTGACGCGCGCCGGCACGAGACGGGACTCGCGTTAGCCGTCGACGCCTCATTCGTCCGATCCTTCGTTCATTTTTTTTTTCCTCCTCCGTCTTCGTCTCGCGGAGGACGACGTCGACTTGCTCGCGGGGGCTTTGTGCGTCTGCGCCGGCCGAGAAGTCCGTTCGCGCTTCATTGACGCGCGTCCCCCCCGTTTTGCGAATTTACGGCTGCGATTTTTAATTGGGTTTGAGGTTTCGGACTTTTCTTTTTTTTTTTTTCGAGGTAATAGAGATATCGAATTAAATGTGATGATTATTTTCTGAGGTAAGAAAGATTTCAAATTAAATATGATGACTCCTTTCTGAACGTTTTATTCTACTTCGAGTTTTGAGGATTGTGACATTTTTATTAATTTTCATGTATAAGAAAACAAGTGTGAGATTGTACACGGAGAAAAAAGTTCTACTGAAAATTGCAGTTGTCGATTTAAATCTTCCCGCACTCTCTAATGTATAGTTAGTGAAAAATCACTCAAAATTAGTTGAATGTTCTCTACTAATCATTATTTTGTAGAGCACATTTCATTAACTTTTTGTGTGCATTTACTAATTTTTAGTAGTTTTTCAGTAATTCAACTTTAGAGGCTGAGAGGGCAGGCCATCCTTTTTGGAAAAATTGCAATAGTTTCTTATACAACCTACTAAAACTGTAATAAAATTTCTTCGATTTCAAGAAAAATCAGAATCTGCAGGAACTTGTACAAGAAATTATTGCAATTTTTCTAATAATGTGAATCTGCAAGACATTGTAAAAGATTATCGTAATTTTAAGGACAGCTTTTGTCTTCGTGTTGTGTTTAAATGAGAAAAAATATTAAGTGTTTAAAATGAAACATGTACTTTATTCGAAATGTTTAACAAAGTATTTTGTACATCAGAATACTTATGAAATAAACGTAAAAAATTTTTGCGTAATACTATACAATAAAATAAAAAATAAAATTAAAGGGTTCACGATCGAGAAGCACCAACAATAACGAACACAAGACGATCGGCTACGAAGTGGCTGTACACGAATTTACAATATATTTGGGATTCATGGACACGTCGTCGCGATCGCGCTAATAATCTCCGAGTGTTCTAATCTAACAACTAAAACTGTCACAATAATAATAATAATAAAATCTATCCGAGACATTGTACATAATACTTTCGAAACGGAGGGTGTCCCCTCTAAAGAAAGGTCAAACATGCGCGCGGCTCGGACGCGCTCGAGACGTGACGGGGGCGCGCGAGCGGGCCGAACGACGTGGGTGCTCGCGCGTACCTTTGGAGGCGAGAGAGGATCAGGGCCGTGGATCACTCGCTGGCGTCGGACGAGTTGTGCAGGGGCGTGCTGTCGGGCGTGGTGGCGGCGCTCGCCGACGTCGCCGTGGCGCTCGGCGGCGGTGGCTGCGCCGCGACGGGCACCGGGGCCAGGGGGGCGGGCAGCGGCGCCGGCGGCTGGTGGCCGATGCCCAGGCTGGCCAGGAGCTGGGGCCTCGCGGAGCTGGTGGCCGGGATGCCCGGCGACGAGGTCGACGGGGTCGGCGGCGGGCTCTCCTGGCCGACGAGCAGGCTCGCCGGCGAGAACCCGAAGAGCTGGGATCACTGGAGCCGCGGCCAGTAGCTGCCCGTCAGGTCCGGGGTCTGCGACGGGATCTGCACCGGCACCGACACACCCGCCGATATCACACCTGGAACAGAAGAGCGAAGGATTTTCCTCTTTATGTTTTTTTCTTTTTTGATGCTTTGGAAGGATCATAGATGTTGCAATAAAAAGTTAAGTTGAGTAGTTTCATCAACCCTGCCTCTGTTAATCTGAAAATGTGAAATTAGTTGAGAAAATGTGAATAGTGACATATTCTAGATGTGACAAGGTGTTCACTTATTCAATTTTAGGTCGAATTTTTACGTGTAATATGTCACTATTCACGTTTTCTAAATTAATTGCACATTTTCAGATTTATATGGTGAACGAAAAAAAGCTCCTGCACACGATTAGTTTGGAAGAAAAGCACATTTCATCGATTCTCTAGAAGAAAATCATATTTCACGTGAATCTCGCGAAAAAAGTGCAATTCGTCAGATTTTTAAGAAAAATTATGTTTCGTGAGATATTCGCGATATCGCGAAGTGTCTTCGGGATAAAACAAAAAGGGCTTTAAAAAAAAAGTTCTTTCTAGAAAATATCTCGAATGAAGCTTATTTTTGTGTTAGATTTCAATAAAAATGTAATTTTAAATGACTTTATTTCAAAAAGTAACATTTTATGTATTTTAATAACTGCAAAATATTTGAAAAATGAACCTTTTTACATCAAAATTGTAATCAAATTTATTTAAAATTTTTGATTTTTCATCTGCCTCCCTTTTTCGAAGTTCATTCAAATAATGCGCGCAGTAATATAAATAATCACATTAATTAATAATTGGGTGAAAACGGCGTAATTAAAGTCCCACTCGCAGGTGTATTAAACGCGTTGGCGTTTAAATGCCGCCCCGTCTCATTTCACGTAGTGCAAACTCGTCAGCGCGATTCGAATGGAAGGAAGATTTCGCCTCGCTCGCGCGCGCGCAGATAACTAAAGCGATTATGATGGTATAACGCGTGGCGTGTACTCGCTTTTAAGAAAGATTAAGAGGAGGGGGGGGCGATCTCGTTTTGCGCTTCGCCTTTGTGCGCTCCCTTGTGCGGTTAAATTCGTTCATCCTCTTACCTACGACTCGATTCGAGGCTTGTACTGCACGGATTCGCACGCCCACAATCTAACGCCGCTCGGCGCTAATGCAACGGGGCTCTGCCCGGAGGGGCGCGCATATCGATTAGAATTTCCGCGCGTTTTCGGCGTCTATTTTTCGGCGGAATTTCGCCGCGTGTAATTATAAAGCGTGCGTCGGTTCTTCTCAATTTTCTATATTTATTTCACTACGGGCTCGATTGTAATGGCACGCTCCTCCAGATTGAACAATTAATCAAATAAAAAAATTTAATGAACGGACGGCACGATCATTCGCCAAAAAGCGAGCCCCGACAATAAAATTAATAAATAAAACAAAATGAATGGTAGCCGCGTTATTTGCGCTCGCGCAAAAGCAAATAACATACGGCGGTGGGAGGGCCGTACATACCTTTGACGCGCAAAAACACATTTCGAAATAATTCAGTCCGCTTTTTGCCGCGGCGCGCGCGCCTGTATTTTTCGAGAAATGCAATTTTAAAAATGCCCCCGTTGTACATTCGTAACGCGGAAAGAGGGCAAGGGAAAAAAAGCCCCGCGCTGCGAATATAACCAGAGCTTTTTCCCCGAGAGCGAAGAATACTTCGGTGCTTTTTCGTTTATTAAAAAAAAAAGTCATAACGCATCCCGCGTGGGGGTGAATGAAAAAAGAGAGAGAGAGAGAACAAAATAAACAGCCGAATATTACACGTAGTGTTTCGGGGAAACGCGCGTAGGTAAACGTGGGTAATGCAGCTGGCGCGCCATAATGTGTGCGCGTACGCGGTATAGCGCACAATGAGACGGTCCGCGCGCGCGCGTCTATGTAGGTGTGCGAGAGGCAAGAGGGAGTGAGAGAGGTGCACGAACAGCGCGTGCCGACTGGCTTCATCCCGCTCCGCCGTATTTCCTCCCCTTTGGGTTCGCACGTTATTGAGCGCTCGCCCAGCCGAGGCGAGACCCAACCCATCCACATCCTCCTCGCTCCCTCTGTTGCGAGACAGAGAGAGGCGGCCGCGAGGGGCGGCTCAATGCCGAGAGGAGAAAGTCCGTAAAAGCGATGGAGATATATTGGGGATGAACGCGCGAGAAGAAAGGAGCGCGGCGGGGGGAGAAGGGGAGGGGGGGGGAGAAAAGTGAAGACAGTAAAGATAGAGGAGCGCGGCGAGCGCCAGTGGAAAAAGACGGGTATGGGCGGACGCGCTGAAAAACGAGGCGCGGAGGAAACTATACCCGTCCGCCGCAACTACTGCTGCTCCCGTTATACGCCGCGGACGGGGGGGGACGGAGGAGTACAACGGCGAGTTGAGAAAGGGAGAGACGGGAACGAGGAAGGAAAAAAGGGAGCGGAAAAAAAATGAGGCGGACGGAGATGGGAGATAGCACGCATATACGGGAGAAGGAAAAAAAGGAGGGAGATAGAGGGAGAAGCTCGGCCGGAGGGAGGGTGTGAGAATCGAGAAAATGGAAAATTCAGCGCGGACCCGCGCCGGGATGAAGAGAAAACCGCCGAACATCCACCTTCCTCCTCCTCCTCTCTCTCTCTCTCCTCTGTCCTCTCCCTCGCACTTTACCCCCGCTCCTTGTCGCTTCCGGCGCTGTTCTCTCTTTCTCTCTGTCGCGCGCACCGGAGTTCTCTCTCTCTCGTTCTCATCGCCCACACCACCGGAGTTCTTCGATTCAGCCCACGGCGCCATGCGAGATTTGTTTTAAAATCCTTTTACAATTCAAACTCGTTCCTCTATCTCCCTCTCTTTCTCTGTTTCTCTCTCTTTCTCTTTCTCTTTCTCTCTCTCTCTCTCTCTCCCTTCCCCCGCCGCCCATGTAGATTACGTGCGAAGGGACTCCGCGATAATCCTTCGCTTGTTTTTCCACTTTTTTCCCATCTAAATGTATATGTATTTATTTTTTTCGCGGTATATTGCGAGCGCGTTTGTGTGCGAGACGGAGGAGGTGCGCGATGCACTCGACCGTGCGTACGTACAAATCCGAAAGTGGAAAGTACCCTTTTAAGGCAGACCGTTTTATTTCACTCGCGTCGTCTCGTGAAAGAATCCACGGGTGCTTATCTCTCGCCCTCTCTCTCGCTCTGCGTCTTCAGGATTGAATTACGATGGATCCCCGCAAAAGCTGTATTGGAATAAGCGCTTACTTTTAATGGAAATATTATGATTAACTCGATTTTGTACTATAGTTTATGTGTTGCTTGTTTGGTATTTTAATAGTAACTCACACATTACCGTAAATTATTTTCTTATTCGTTACACGCAGAAAAATGTTGCATTATAAATAAATAAACTCTATATTAAAGCAAGGATAAACTTCAAAAATTTGTATAGCGACTGACTATATAGTAAATTGTTAAACGTTTATATTAAATTTTACTATAATTATATTAAGTTTACTCTCTTACTCTCTTAATTTATTGATGATTATATTAATTTTGAATGACAATTTTTTCTTCGTGCACTAAATATACGCGATTAGGTACTAATAAAACTCGAATTCGAATATTTTAATCCAAACTGCACCGCAGCTTATAAGAGTAACTATCCTCGTAGGTGAGAGTTTACAAATTGGAAGTTGATACACCGCAGTTGCCGGGAGTTCGCGTCTCGCGTAAACAACAAATAACGAGAGAGCGTCACTCTATATCGCGGTCGGTAGTGCGCGGGGAAAACAAACTTTGCGATAACCAGTGCATAGTCCGGGTGTGTTTATTCAAAGTATTGTCAGCGGGCAATCGAGAAAGAGCAGCAATTCCCTCTCGCGCTGCGCGCACCTCTTATCTTCCTTTTTTCCCCGACGGGGTTATACGTACCTCTCCACCCCTCCCTCCGCCTTCCTCTCCATCGGCTTTCTCCGCCTTAATAATGCCCGCACGCTGCGAGCCCCGATTGTTTGCGGCTCTTTTAACCCGCCCACTCCCCCGGGGGGGCCGGGTACTCTTCGCTTGTTTTGTTGTCTTCGATTAATCTATTTATTCGCTCGGCACGGGTGCACTTCAATTCGCGCGCCCTCCTCTTTCGCCGCGGCCTCTTGCCCTTTCTCTCTTTATCCGCGCCGGCGCTCGAGCTCATAATGACCCACCTGTTTTCAGCGCGCGCGTGTGTATACCGTGAACTCGCAGTGTACGCTCGCGAAAGTGCAACGAACGCGCCGCGTGATAAACCAAGGGGGGAGGGGGAGAGAACGAGCAACACAAATACAAGGGAAGTAGGCTGAGCAAAGACGGTGCCGCCGATTTCAATTTCCATTTTAGCTTCCATTCGCGCAATTAGGAAGGGCAGCCTGCTTTATCCGGCGCAAAACAGTAAGAGATGTCGATGCCGGGGGAAAAAGAACAGCCGAAGTTGTGTTGTTTATTTTGGTCGCCTTTTTTTTTTTTTAAATTGAGCGAGCATTATTTACGGCATTGAAATCCGAATAAACGATGAGGATTCTCACCGGGCCTTTGTTGCGCGTCGTTAATTGCTCGCTCATTTTTTTTCTCCCGTTCGAAAAATCGCTCGTTTAAATTGGTACAGGCGACGGATACTTTCGTGTAATGAACGAATAAACGACACCTCGTTAACGGTGATTGGCTCGCGCGATTTTTTAAAACGCTTTCAAGACATTGGCAGTTAATTAATTTGAGCTGTTTCATTGAAATATGAACTTTTTTTCGCCGCACCAAAAATTTTACACAAATGTGTGAATTTTCTTGCATATAAGCAAGAACTGAAGAGATAAATTCCTGTATTTAGTTAAATACGTTATATGCACTCAGCAAAATTAATAGGAAAATTTACTATAAATTATTGGAGATGAATGATATACTGAAAATATCCTTGGAAAAATTACAATTTTTATATAGTAAAATTTACGATTATAATAATTTTTACAATAAAAATTGTAATTTATCCAAAATTCATAGTAATATTTATCATGTTCTAAGTCTGTCCCTGATATCCAAGAATTTACATCAAATTTTATTTTAATTTTTTCAATGTGTGAATTTCTTTTGTTTATTTTTCCTCAAAATACGTAAATTATTGATACGAATAAATACGTCTTTTTTTTTATTAAAAAACCCACCGATTCCTGAGTATAGGCGTGAAAGTACCTTCAAGAAAGAAAGCATCGAGCTCGCAATCAGTTGGCGAGAGCGAGCGACTCAGGCGCAAAGACGAGGAAATCGAAGGCGTGTAAGAAGAAAAGGAAGCAAAAGGCGGAGAGTGGACTTACCGGTCGCGGTGGAGGTGGTCGGCTGGTAGGGGGCTCCGGTAGGCCCGGCCGGCTGTCCACCGGCGGTGGTGGGGGTGCCGGGCGCGTGGGAGCTGGTGGGTATGCCGCGATGGGGCTGCGAGTGCGCCGCGGCCGCCGCCGACTGGTGCGCCGCGTGCGAGTACGACTGCGTGAGCGAGTGCAGCGGCTCGTGGAACACGTAGGCCGGATAACCCTCGGCCCGCTGCTGCAGGCAGCTACCACCCATCGACCCGCCCAGGCTGCTTGTCATCGAACTGAAACAGAAACGATAATGCCTCTTGTCTTTTACTCCTGCCTTTCAACTGTTTCGTTTGTCGTCAATTTAATTTCAATTTTTTTTGTTTTCTTATAACTATGTACTTTTGTTAGTATTTTTTGTTTAGTTTTTTAATCTTCTTTCTGGTTGATTACTTAAATAAACAATGAAAAGAGATATTTTTAATCGTAAAATGAGAAATATTAATCTAATGCGGAACCAACAGTCATTCAATTAACTTTTTATCTGAATTGGAATAATTGATTTATAGTAAAGAAAATAAAAAGCTATACCCTTGATTTCATTTTTTAATTCACTATCTAAATTGATGTTTCAAAATTTCAAAATTCACTATCTAATTGATTGTTTCAAAATTTTATTTATTAAGTTACACACGAAAAAAATATTACAATTAAAAAAAATGTTCTTTATTTGAAAGCAAAGTTATAAAAACTTAATTGAAGATAGGTGTCTTGCTGTACTCGTTTGTTACTACTTCCTTATACTGTAACGCAAGGCTTCATTAAATCAGCCGTATCCAAAAATTTTCTTTTCTTTTCTTTTATAAGATATATCTTTTTTAAAATTAAATATTTTTTCAAATAATTCACTAAATATTTTTCAGTAAGATTTATTCATTCATAAAATCCGTATAATTGTGTAAAAATAAAAATAAACTTATAAAATACATCATTTAATTATGATGAAGACTTACATGAACACTGCTCTTTTAAGTAGGATTCACAAGATTTTTAAATTCTTTATTGACTTATTTTACTAATTTAATCAGTTATTATTCATTGATTTTCATAGTCACTGGCAAAATCAGTGAATATTCATAGAATATTTATTTTCTTTAGTAAAATTAATGGAGGATGAATTTGATGAAGAAATTTTAATATTGATATATTACAATTGCACTATACAAAAATCTATTATTGCTCCTTAATTGAATATAATTACATATAACAATTAACCCTTAAACATCGAATTAATCCTGTCAATTGTTTAAATTATTATCTTTATACACGGAATCCTTTGTTAACGTCATTTTTGTAATAGACTTAAGGATCAAGATTGTAAAATCCATTAATCAATTTTATATTATTTCAAATTTGTTCACTAAAAATATGATTTAAATACATTTAAAAAAAGAGTTGAAGGTTTGAAGATCGAAAGGAGGCTCACCTGTAGGTATCGGGCATCGTAGCGATTGGCTGCGGTATCGAGGAGTACATGGCGTTGAAGCCGGCGTTGAGCGGTATCCTGGGGGTGGCCGGTGAGGCGGCGGGTGGCGCGGAGCTGGCGCCTCCACTGGCGCCGCTCGCGCCGCCCACCACCTGATCGACGGCCGCCCTTCTTTGGTTGCGCAGCTTCTCCTCGCGGCGCCACTTGGCACGCCGATTGCTGAACCACACCTGCAACCGGCCAGCGGCCAAAAGCCTCAAGTCATGATACTGTCGTGCCGCGTCACTCTTTTCCGACGCACTCGCTCACTCTCCTCTCCTCTTTCTTTTTTTTTTATAACCGCCCTTTTCCTCAACACCCAGACGAGCGAACACTCACACGACTCCCGCGCGGAGCAATAAAATCCGGGCGGCACTCGACGAGTCCTGAAATCGTCTCGCGCGCTTTTTTTATTTTATTAAACCACTCGCGGGAGTTCCGCATTCACACGCTGTTTCACTCTATTTTACACTCGCTCTCTGCAGCGCTTTCCCCCCTTTCTCCGCTCGTCGGTCCGAACTTCCATCGCCTCCGGCCGCGAGCTTTGGCTGTCTCCTTTCCTCGTTCGCGCGCGCGCTTTCCCGTTCATTTTTATTTTTTTCGCTGCCTCTTTTTTTTCAGAGAAACGCCCGGACGGCCCCCTCGTTTCCTCGAATCTGTTAATTGCGATTGAGCAGTTGTCAGACGGGAAATTAAGTTACTCCTGCTTCGTTTCGCCGTTCCCTTTCGCCTCCTTCGCCTCCGTCCCTCTCTCGCGACGCGTCTGCGCCAACGCTTTTCCATTATAACGAAGTCCGCATAAAGACCTTTGTTCGACTGTATTAACATGGTCTCGGGTGATTCTACAGTTTGTGAGTTCGATGCGATTAGTTCACTATCTGCCGATCAAATGAACATTTTGGAGATAAATGCTGCATTAAATATGACTACAGTCTTAACTAAATCGAAGACTCGCAAAATTAACAAATTTTATTATTATTGTGGTTAAAGTTTCATAAAATAGTCATTTTGCAAAAAAGTGCAAACTATTTTTTATGAGTATCAACACTAGATCCTCAAAATTTATAAAAATACATTTTAGCTTCTACAATTTAAATTTTTTGTAAGTTTCTCATTAAATTGATATTATACCTTTAAGGATGATGGTACTAACTAAAAGTATTAATCACTTTTTTTTTTACAAACGACTAACACGAAAATTATATAAAAATATAATAATTTTTCTGATTTTTAATTTTGTTCACGTTTAATAAAATCTACAGTATTTTATTTAATTTCATAAGAAATCGTGTATTATTGAGCTCTGCTAGATTTCTAAATACTAATAGGCGACAGAAATTTAATCGCGCGCACTACCGTGAACACGTAATAGCGCTCGATTTATATAAATCCATCCGCGCTGCCGAGTCAACAGCGGTAATCCTGCAAAGTGGCCGAAATCTAATAATCCAGTTTAAAACGTAAATAAGCGAAAAATCGACCGGCGAGCGATTACCGACAGCACGAAAAAAAATCGGAAACGCGATTTAGCGCATTAATCGACGATAAAGCGCGGCGACGGCGCGATAAAGCATCGCCAAACAGTTGCGCCGTCTGGCTAGTTGACACACGCGTTCTCGCCCCGATTGTTTTCGGCTTTACCGTCGCGGTTTTCGGCCGGGGGGGCGCACACATCGATCCGGCCCGGGCGATCGGATGGCCCTCCGCACACACGGTTTACAATCGTTCCTGCCGGCCGGCCTCGCCCCGAAAAACGCGCCCGCCTCGTTCTCGCTCTCGTTATCCAATCGTTTACAGAGGGACGCGAGCGAGAGAGGACGCGAGCAGCGCTGCGGCAGATGGCACGACACAAGAGATAACTGCGCGGGACTTTTCAGCTCGCGTACACCCGGCTAACAAGTTTCGCGCTGGCTGCACCGGCTCTCGCCGGAACGCAGTATCCGGCGCTTCGTTTGCCGTCTATTTTTTAGCCGCCTCGGCTTCTTTTTTTTTAACGCGCGCATACGCGAAGTCTGAAGCGATTTTTTTGCAACGAGTTGCGGTGCGTTCCGGTCTTTGTCAATAATTAGGGGGAAATTAAATTTCGCTGAATTCCGGAAGAGACGGCGCGGTTTTTAAATGCGATTATTTTTAAAGAAGTAGATGTTAAATGTATATATGAAAATGTACAATAGTGTTGTAGACTGTACACAAAAATAAACAGTAAATTCTGCATTTCACACCGTAGAATTATTTGTCAAATTTCAATTTTATTTTACTTTTATAAGTGTGTAAAAACAGCTTTCAGGGAATATAAAAGTTAATTTTTAGAATTTAGAATTAATATCTTAAACATTATTTAGCATCGAAATAAACTCTTGTTGAAATATCATTTTTACTAATTCTGCAATGTGTTTTCCAATCCAGTAGATTTTACTAGTGTGAAACGGTAAGATTTTCTGCATACGAGCATCGCATTATTTATAAGAATTAAAATAATTTGAAATGCAATTTTACGAAGAACCGCGTAGAAAAGATAATTAAAAAAAATCAAATTAAAAGATGTTAGCCTCTTTAATCTCACGGTCAGGCTCCATGGGGGACCTTTATAATTCCTTTTTTCTCCATTTATCTCGCGCAGCTTCTCTAACCTCTATCCCGACGTCTCTTCCGGGCACTCCGATCCATAAATCGATGCAGTGAGTTTATTGCCCCTTTTTATGCCCAAGCTAGTTTCCGCCCCATTAAGCGCGAAATGAAGGCGCGCCGGTGTTAAATCTCGCCCCCAAAGCCTTCGATCACGGATTCTTAAAATCTTTTGACGTCCCTCTGTACCCACTTTCCCGCCGCTCCTTTTTACAATAAATTTTCTACTTCGCCCGCGCGTAAGCCGCCCGCTTTATCTCGATGTTAATTACCCGGTGTATTTTTGGCTTTTGTCGAAAGCCAGGAAAGGAGCAAACGATCTTAAGCATACATACTTAAGAATTTATCGCGAGCTATTTATCATTAACAAAAATCGTATCGTTTTTCACGTCTCGACGAATTTGCATATTAATACCGGATCAATATGTGAGATCGATCCATCAGACGCAAGAAGAAAAAGTAGCTAATAAAATTTTATTTTTCATAAATTAGCATAACTAAACGCATAAGTACCCCGCGCTAGAGCCCGCGTTTAGCCGTAACCCTAGACGCCCCGCAGTCCCGTAAAAAAGCCGAAAGAAATTTAAAAAAGAAAATAGGCCAATCCCGCTGGCATCGAAAGGATCATCTTACGGCCGAAGGGCCTAAACTCCTTCCCGTAAAAATCCCTTCGTTTCATAAATAACTCCGCCACGCACGCGGCCCCTCTCCCCCTCTCTCTCCGCCCTTAAAATAAAAGCTCTCTCGCGCATCGGCGAATCTCTCGCGGCTAGAGCCGATTCCGCGTGCGTGCGCCGAAGGGGGAGAGCGAGCGAGAGAGGGTTTCGGCCATCGCTCGCCCCCCCTCTCCACCCCCTGCCCGAGGGTCGAGAGATGCGAAATGATAATCGCGCGCCGGCCGAAAGGGAGCCGGCGGAGGAGCGCTCGCCGCGCGGGGGTGCGAGCGGGACGCCGCGAGCGTAGGCGTTATATAGGTAGAAAAGCGGCGGAACGGCCAATCAGAGGGCGAACCTCCCGGGGGACGAGGCGACGTTGCCATGGTTGCGCGCCCGCGTCCGAACTCGCCGACGGCGCTACCCTCGCCAAGCTGCTCTCCCTCTTAGGCCTCGATCGCTCGCGGCTTCCTCGCCCGAGCGATTTCCGCGTCCTCTCCTGCTCGATGCAGGAGGAGATTCGGCGGGCTATTTCCTGGTTTTACAAAATTTCGAGCTTTTCTTCTTTCTAAAGTTGAATTGGTGAGAAACTATTCTATGAAATCGCTGTTTTCATGAATTTTTACAGGGAGAAAAATATTTCATTAAATATTACAATAGTCAATTTTAAATTTTACAAGAACCTATTGTACATTTTCAACAATGTGTGCCCGTGAAGACAATAAAATTGACTATTGCAATTTTTGGTAGAGTGAAATTCACCATAAAGATAGTTCTTCACGAATTCAACTTTAGATAGTCTGCTGTTAGAAATTGAATATACTGCACAAATGAAAAAAAGAAACTTTTTTTATAAGAAACTGACTAATTTTTTTGTTCTTTCGTGAGAAAGAAAAGTTTTATACACTTTTAGCAAAAAGAACATTGATTTTAAATGGATAATTGCTTTCGCCATTAACCCAAAGCTGAACTGGTTCAATCTAAACTAATTAATTATTCAAGCTGAATGTAGGGTCCCGGAGAGGCTTTTTTTTATCGACTTCAACGAAAGTTTTGTTAGGCCCTTTAAAAATAAAAAAAAAGAGCTGCCAAGGGGCTTTTTTCCTCACTTCCTCCGACTCGTTCTCCCTCTTTCGCCGGGGCAAAGCGAGCACGACGCTCCACGAGGCTAACTGAAACGTCTGGGCGTAACGTAGCGCGACGGCACGTGATGGTCCTCAGCCGCGATGATATAATGACACAAGCTAGCCGTGCGTTCACGGGGCTTCCGCGCCTCGACGCGCCGCTGTACACAGGGCTTGGCGCTCTGTGTACTCTATTCCCCACGCCTTGACGCTCGCGCCCATCTACATGTTTATGCAAACACGTTAAACGGCCTATTTAATATTATGATGCTATATATTACGCGCGCACTTAAGGTAGACACTCGTACTTTACGTTATTTTTCTTGTTCTATTTCAGGACTGATTTTGTCGACTCGAAGGCTGTCACGAAAAAACGATTTGTCGAGTTACTTTTTTGTCGTAAAAAGACTTATAGCGATTTAACTCTCGCGTCAGATTTTCGCGAAAGCTATCACTATCGAAGCGCACTCTGCGCTATCATCGACGAAAGTCCGGGAAGCATAAGTTGGAGAGAGAGAGAAGGAAGAGCTCGCGTTTGCCCTCCTCTTCGTCGCGGCCGCAGAGTACACACACACAAGCTTCCTCCCTCTCTTTCTCTCTCCGCCGGTTTTCTGCACTTAGCAAGATCAATACCAGCCAACGAGGCTTGAAAACATGCGTCAACATGGTCTTGCACTGTTTGTTCGTCCACATAACGCTGCGCGCACTTGCTCCCCGAACTTTACTCCCTCCCGCCCCGACTGCCCCCTCCGCTCCCCCGGCCACTCTTCCCCCGAGCGGCGGCCACTTCACAAACCCCCGCGCCCAGATTCACGCGACGTAGCGCTCGCCTGCACCGCGCCGCGACGTCCAAACAATGTCCGACAAGGCTGCGTACATATTAGCTCGCCATCCCGCGCGCGTGTATTAATTAAAATAATAGCCATCGGTCAGCGACGTCCCTCAGGTGAGAGGGACCCCGGCCTGGTCACGCGATCCCCCGCGGGGCACACCCGAACTCCGGGCCCTCTGTTGATTAGACTTTTTTTTTTTTTTTTTTTTGTTGCAGCGCGACGTTGTTTGTCTACGTAAGTTGCGGTGGCGTCGGATTTTTTTTTTATTTCAGCGCGAAAACTGTCCGCGACTCGGCGAGTTTAGGGGCTGGCCGTTCGTCGCATATGCATGAGCCGGCTCGGACGGTTTGTTTTTCCCTGGTTGTTTTCGCGTTGGTTTGCTGTTATGAAAATGCCCCCGCGACAATATTTCTCTTCGCGTTGAGAAAACGAGCGCCGGCTGACCCAACGCGACTTGTACTACTGACGAGTGCTTTTCGAACGGAGTCAGTCAAATTCGTAAAAACAATATTTTTCTTGATTGGATTTACGTTTATCAGAATTATTTTCTAAAGCTGTTTAATTTTAATGTGTAACTATTCATTATACTGTTGATCAGTAGTACACTGCGTTATAAAATAACGTGTAGAAAAATTTGGAAATTTTTTAAAGCGATAGACAGCCGAAAAAATTCCGTATTTTTGGAAAATTTTTATTATAAAAACTGCTCTACTTCGAAGAATTATGGTATTTTAATGTTAATCTGCGTCTCCCATTTCGTGATTTTTTGTAACATTTTTCTATACTCGTTTCCTCGGTGCAATTTAAAAAGTTTATACTAACTTAAACATTTCAAATTAAGCAGAATAAAATATGTTTTCTTCATCAAATATTCATAGCCAGTAATCAGTTTAAAAATAGAACAGTGAACTTTGTACCCTCCAGGAAGCCAGTAAGCCTCGCGTCTAGAGGAAGAGCGAAAATCAATTTTCAGATCGGATGGAGGAGGAGGCTGCGAAGGTCGCGTCGCGCGTGTACCCGTGGCTCATAAAAAATTAATGGCGGCGCGAGGAAGGATAAGACGCGCGCCGACAGCTTCGCAAACTCTCCTCGGCGCGTCTCCCTTTCGCGCTCTATCACGCGTCAAATCGCGCGAGCGCGCCGCCTTTCCGCTCGGCTGTGCCTTTGAGCGAGCGCGCACAATCCGTCGCGTCGCGTCTCGGGCGCGCTAATGAAACCTACGTCGAGATTCCCCACCCATCCGAATTAAATTTTCCCCCGAACTTCGCGCAAATTGCTTCTACTCGAGTGAGTTACACCGCGCGAACATTTTTAACACCGCAGTTACGGAGCGGACCGCTGAAGTTTGAGCTTCCGCTAGGGCGAGGTGCAACTTAAGCGGCGAATGTACTATTTACGGAATTGCGCGCCCGATGTTATAAATAGCTCGAGTGGGAGAAAAGTTGTACGACTGGTCGACTGAATTATATATCCAGCATCGTACAATTTATAAAGACTGATTGGCTTGCACTTCGTTTTCGGTGACGCAGACCAGCGAGCTCGAGTAATCCTCCTTAATCTAATTGCGGCGATCGACATTTTTCAACCGCTGGTTACACTTAAAGTGCATTTGTATACATTATCTCTCGTGTAAAATGTTCGAATGGATTATGTGATTCCGAGAAATCGCAGCGTATCGCAGCGCGCGACTTTTTGCGGAAAATTAATCTTACGACACCGAGCGTAAAATGGGGGGGTGGGGGGAGAAAAAGGAGTATCGCGCCGAGATAGGAGAAGCCAAAGCGCGCGGAGAAAGTCGAGGGTCCGGGACCTCCAGTCCCCACCCTCCCAGCCTCCGGTACGTGTAATTCCGCCACATTCACGCCGCACATTCACACTCACCTGGATACGTGCCTCAGGCAATCCAATCTTCTCGGCGAGGCGCTCCCGTGCAAACACGTCCGGGTAATGCGTTCGCTCGAATTCTGCAAAACGAAACAGAGGTCGCAACAAGTGCGTTCGTTATTATCTCGGGTTAGTCGCGTCCACGTGCGCGCGCGCGCTCACCCGGCTTTTTTACACCCGCGCCCGGGGTGGAAAACAAGCGCGCGCGCGCACACGCCCACTTGCTCGTCCGCCGTGTACGACTAATTTGCCTCGACGCTTTTCATTTATTTTCTCTTTTCTTTTTAAATTCAATTGAGGTACGCGACAACGCGTGAGTGCTTCTTTGTAATGGCGGGCTTTCACGAATGATTTGAAAAAAGTGACTAGAAAGATTTTATCTTTACATTTGAGGTAATTATTTTTTAAAAGAAAATTGCTTTTTAATATTCTATAAATAGATTAAATATTACTAAGATAGTAAAACAGCAATTATTCTTTGAACAGCTGTTGAACTGGTTCCTTATTGCTTCAAGGTAAGTATTTTAATTAAGCTCTTTTTGAAAGCACACTTTTAAATAATAATAATCAATAATCAAATTTTGCTCTGAAGAACTACGTTGAATTAAAATGCTCTCGTACTTTGGCAAGACAAGCATTAAATAAAGTTGTTCGAAAAGTTCAAAGAAATTATTGTTTTATTAAATTATTTAGTTTAATTCTTTAAATTAATAAATATTTATAGTTTTCCAAAATAAGTATCAATACATTATTTTTACTTTCGTTTAAAGATACTATATTATACTAAATTTTATTAAAAAATAGGTATTACAATTGTAATTACTAACCTTTTTCAAGACTGTCAATCTGTTCGTTCGAAAAGGAGGTTCGGTTGCGCTGGAGCTTTCTCTTCAGCCTCAGTCGAACTTGCGAGTCCTCGTCACCCGACGAATTGTGCTCCGAATTGCCGTCGGACGTTGTCTCTTGCTGATGCGATAAAAGCGAACCAGTATCTGAAAACAAAAAGTACGTCACACTTTACTATTTAATTCAAACCCAGACGAAACCACCGCATAAATAGTACACCAGCCAGCCACGTCAATAGAAATCAATCACGTCCTCTAATCAACTCGATAAAAAAAAAAAAAAATTCTCCGAGCAAAAAACTTTCTAAAAGCTCTCGCAGGGAATTGCAAGCCTAACGGGGTAGTAGGCTTTTCACCGGGCCTCAAGGCAACGGCTCGTCCTCCCAAAATTCAAAAGCCCCGCGCGCGCGCCACAGCCTGATCATGCAAACTTTATAAGCCGAGTGCTTGTGCATTAAATTGCCTCGGCGCGGAGGCACCGAGGGTAGCACAAAGGGAACGCGCTGCGGCGCTAATGGCACGCGGAGGCGCACACCCGCGGCCGCGAAAAGGAATATTTGCCGCGTTCGAAAAAGGCGCACTGGCCGCCGCCGCGGCTCAAAGAAGCCGCGCGCGTAGGCATACAGCTCGGTGCCGCGCGCCACCACCAGCGGCGAGTATTGACCGACGCGAGAAAGTGCTCGTTACGCTTTTACGGGATTGACGCGCGCGCCCAAGAAGACCTCCGAGCGCCGCTCCTCCCCCACCGCGAATCCACCAAACCGCGCGCTTCTCTTTTCTTCGCCGGGAATGAGGGGTTAATCTGCTTTGGAGATTAAATTTTTACGATTTCGATTGGGAACGCCGGTTTTTGACGCTGCTGAGGTATTCATTCCGTTGGAAGTGCAGTATTTCCCGCCGGAAAAGGTTTTGCTTGGTTTGCGTCGAATGAAAAATGTACTAGTTATCCCCGAAATTTGAATAAGTGAATAATCATTTACTTTACGTCAGAAGATTATGTTCCACTCAAGTAGATACTCTCATAACATGGAAGACTATAATTTTCAAAAAAAATCACTCTTTCAGAAAAAAATACGATACTCAAAGTTCTATTGGCTCAGTTTTCACTCGCATAGAGTGGTATATCACTTTTTCGCATCGTGAAATTTAACGTCAAAAAAGTGACTATTCACATATTCAGTTTTACGTTGATATAAACTCCGGCAAAAGAAAGTACATCGCTTCTTTCAAAAAGAATCCTTCGAAAAACAGAAAAAACGTCGAACCCTCGAAAATTGAAGAGCGAGTACGCGAGAAGTCGGTGTTGCAGGTGTCGCCGCGAAAAAATTCCCTCGGAAGCGTCGAAAAGTTTTCGGCTGGCGCTCGGTCGGCCAGAAACGCCGGCGGATCGACGTTATTGTTCAACTCAGCGCGCTTGCGTGCGCGTCCCCCGCGAAGGCCCGCCGAGAGCGACAGAGAGGCATAGATAGAAAGAGCGAGAGAGAAAGAGAATCGGGCAGATGGAAGGGAGCGAGCGAGCGAGACAGTCGCGATTACTTTCCGCCTCCGCGCACCGAACCCTCGCGCGCCCCCGCGCGCTCCCATCCCTCTTGCCGACGCCGACGGTCCGATCCCTCGCGTCCCTCCATTTCTCCGTCCGTTCGTCAGCTGCTACCGCTGCTCGCCTCCTCGCTCGATCGGACTCGCTCTTCCTGCCCCCCTCCCTCCCCCTCGCTCCGCGCGCGGCTTTATCTCCGGCTGTCTCTCGTCCTTTTGCCCCCGGACTCGATCTCTCTCTCTCTCTCTCGGCGCGCCGATGGAAGCGCGCTCCTCTTTCTTTTCACTGTTTTCAGTTGTATTCCGCGCTTTCTCTATTTTCTCGAAATAGCCATTGAAATTTTCAAGAGAACTCGGATTTTATCTTTTTCCCTCTCTTCCGTGTCTTATCTTGTATTTCGTGCTGTGGGCGAAACTGGATTTATTGAAAGAGATTGGGAATTCTTGGAAGTGCAGAAATAAAAATTTAATTTTCTTTCATATTAAAGTGTTTTCCTTAGATAACTAATTTCACTGATTTTAGAATACACATATTTACTTTATTCAGTTTACTAAAGAAACTTTTTGCTTTCTTTCCTTCGAGATCATCATTCAAGTATACTACTTAGAGTCAAACATCAACAATCGAAAAGCCTCCAAATTTTATACCTAATAAAAGTGGTAACTGCGACAACCCAGCCCCGAAAAGCTCTCCCTATTTCGCGCGACAGGCCCCCTAAGTGCGTCTCTTTCCTGTCCGCCCGTCTCGCTCGCGCTCCGCTCTCCTCCCTTCGGATTCCCGTCCGAGGATTCCCCGGGCACTCGACGAAATACCGACAGCCCCAAACACTCGGCCTGCCCCCCCCCTCCCCCCCGGTTCGAGCCTCGCTTCCCCTAGTCTCCGACGATGGTCGGCTCTCTCTCGCTCTCTCCCCCCCGCTCGCACGCGCTTCCGCAGGCCGCCCCCTTTTTCCGCCGACCGCCCCTTTTCCGCGCGCGCGTAACAACCCTCCCGAGTGTCGAGGCCGAGTGCCGATTTCCACTGCTCCCGAAAAGTTTTTCCTCCTCCTAGACGAGAAACGAGCTCGAGGTCATCCGGTCGCGGGTACTTTTATTTTTTAAGTTGATTTTGTTACGTACTCTTAAAGGTATTTTACAATGTGGTACAGCATGTATTGTTGTATTTACTGCGTTTCATTTTAATAAGGTAAAGGTATATAATAATTGTGAAATTATATCAAATAATACTGCAGAACGACAATGGGTATTGTCACGGATATTAAATGCTAGAGAATTGTATTTATACAACCGGGGATGTTCGATCGATACCTTTGCAAATATTTGCAATTGGGATCAAATTAATGCGTACAACAAACAAGTAGAATTTGTCATTCAAATTAAGTTCCAATTAAAATATAAAAAAATAAATGCGATAAACTGATATAGCCATCAACCTTGAAAATTTATTTTCACAACGTTTTTTAAATGTAAAAAATTATGCTGATTATAAAAAGAAAGTATAAAGAAACCCATTATAGTCTGGTTAATTGAATAACAGTTCAATCCTTACTCGAAATTACACCCTCTCCGTCATCCAAACATATTCTAGCTACCGCCCCTTACGAAAGTAAACTACTGACAAAACTATTGGATATGCAGCTGTTGAACTGCTGGTGAACTACTGATAGATCGCAATTTCAATAGTAAATTGGTGACTACTGACTAACTACTGACTGGCAACTACAGGTAAACTACTTGTAAACTATTTAGGAATTTTTTGAAATGTTGGCAGTAGTTGCCAATTTACTATTGGTATCAAGTAATTCATCAGAAGTTGTCAGTAGTTTGCAGTAGTTCTTATAGTAGTTTTGTCCAGTAGTTTATTTCTGTAAGGGGTAAATGACCTGAACTTTTATTAACATAATGCCAACTCCTGAACGCCCACTTCCTGATCAAAGACAGCGGTCTCTACAGCATAATAATCAATACGTAAGACGGTCTGGGAAAAATCCTTTCACACTCAGTCAAATTTCGTCAGAAATATAACAGAAGCGGCGGGCAGCATTTATAGAATTTCGCGCTGTTGAATAATGCAAAACATTACGTAGTCAGAGGCGATCAGTTACACGCAACCAGTCCCGTGCGTTAGCATACGGTGACCAGATTTCTGAAGAGCTCGATTGTTTCGTAATCCAAGTCCGCGTTGTACCGTGGGATCTCCAGAATTTTCAATTGAACACATCCTTTGTGATAAAAATAAGTAATTTAATTAAATTTCTTCTCGTCAAATTCAGTACTCAATAAAGTATTCTGCGAAACAGGCGTACTACTGCGCAATTTTAAATGTGCAGTTTTGTAGCCTTACTTTGTTTATGCACTGTCTTGTCCAGTTTAGGCTGGAACAATTAATGTCACAAATTAGAATATGAAATATCAAACAAATTTTCACCAACGGATTCTCGGTCCAGATCGAATAAAAAAGAAGCGCATCTTTTTCGCACAGCCACTTCACTCTTTCCGTTCCACTTAACCTTCTCTCGTTCGTTTTTTTTTTTTATCCAGTCATTATCCCGCTCTCACCCTCTCGGTCGCTTCTTTCTCATCGAGCGCGTCCGCGCGTATCCGCCGGTGTGCGCCAGGCGCGTATACATAATACACGGCGGGCTCGGGCCAGCTTTCGTAATCTGCCTATTGAAACGTCGCCGCATCTGGAATCGTCATCTGCGCGTGCGGGGCCAATCTGTGCCGCAATCTGAGCCGCTTCGCTGATTTCGGTGATCCTATTAGTCGAAGGCGATTTGACGAGAGAAAGAGGGGGGGGGGGATGCGCGCAACGAGTACAGGTATTTTCCCCGCACACGCGCGCGCGAGTCCGCGGCACACGGACAGGGGGGATGCGTTCGCGTACGAGGCTTATAAGCCGACGACGAGGATACAGGGGCGAGAGAAACAGAGAGTCTCGGATCTCGGCCGATGCTTCCCGCGCACAATGGAGGGGGGCTCGCCTTGCATATTATCCTGACTCCGCGGCGCGCGTTGCGGTCGGAGGAAAAAGGCTCGCGCCCCCGGGATTTTCCCGGGCTTTTCTCAGCGACGATATTGTGCACCGATTGTCGGGGAAATAGCGACTGAATATAAGTCGGGAGATTTTTATCCACGGGTTCGCGAGTCGTATCCGCTTATTGCGGCCGAGGATCGCCGCGAGCGCCGCTTCTTACGCCACGGATTGACTTTATGTTTACGGAACTCGCTGGCATTTTGACTCGCATTCATGTTTCATCTTTCGAGGAATCAGATATTCAATTTTAACTTGTCCTTGACGTTTCACATTAGAATTGGAAATAGGTATGTGGTATATTCGATTTGTTCAAAATTCTGCTGTGTATTAAATTACATTATATAGAATCAGGTAACATTTGTGAGATCTATATGTAGATTTGAAAAATAGCATTAATAATTCGTTGTTTTAAAATTTATTGAATTCCACACTTTTCTTTCTAGATGCGTGTGATGTGATAGAAGACTAAAAAGTCATTCGATAACAGAGTTTTAAAATTTTGATAATTATAATATTTTGTTGCACTGATAAAAATTGTAATTTATTCTTTTCCAAAAATCTCCTATAGATCATTAATAATTAAGTCGGATATATGCACAGAGAGGATAAAGGAAGGCTTAGTGTGCTCAGCAATTCATAAGCAACCTATAATTGGTCTACGTCAAAATAACAAAATATTTGTATAATATTTACTTGATTTATTAAATATCTTAAAAACATGAATTTTAATGTACTTTTAAGTACACTTGTGCTGGAATTTTAATAAACTTACAGCGACTATGAATGTTTTTTAAATTATGTTAAATTTTGTTTGCGTGAATGAAATTTGCAATAAATTTGATGCAGTATACTAATTGTTGATCTGCAATATTTCATATTAATGTAAGGCGATAAAATTTGCTTCCAACTCATTTGCATTAAATGTCAAGTATAATATACTGTCATCGGTGCATCTAAACGCGATAAGGATAAGTAATTATTTTC
>JAXIUT010000024.1:1347635-1369619 GCA_035586675.1 Eurytoma californica
ATTGCTTTTAATCCATTCTTTTAATTTTATTTTTAACAAATTTTTCTTACGCGTTGATCTTGTAAATTTTAAACATTCTAAATTAACTTTTATTATCCTTATTCCGAAAAATATATTTGTATTCAAAAATACAAGTATTTTATGTAAACTCATTTTAAAAAAGCTTTCTCTATGGGAAAGCAAACAAATTGAATAATTGTTATAATATTAAGGTTATTTAGAATTAAGGTTTATTTAAATTTAATTGAAGTTGTATCTTACAGCATTTTTGAGGGTGTATAGCCCGTTGAATTTTGAATAAATACAAATTAAAAATAAAATAATGGTGACTAGATAAATGAATTGTCAGAACAGTAGTCTAAAATTTTGTAAAAATGTTAATAGGTATACTTACGTTTATGTACTAATTTATACTTAATCGATTTCCTAATCGATGTCTTAAAAGTAGATCTTACACATCATAACCATTTTTCAAATGTTCTATAGAAGACAGTGTACGTAAGTTTGCCTTACTGTACTATTCTTACGCGGAATTAATAATTCGCAACTGTGCGCGTAAAATATTGTTCGATACTGGTGTTAAAAATTATTCTCGGACTCGTGTTTTTTATTTTATTAATATAACGACTATTTTTAAAGACGTCACGTTTGTTGTAAATTTTAAATTGCTACATATTTGATAGTAACGTATAAGTGTTAAATTGAGAAAAGAAAAAATACGTGTCAATTATTTTTCGACATTCTATCTGACGGATAAAATGGAATTGTTCATGTAAAATATGTTAATTGTGTTGAATGAATTTAAAGGAACTACGTGGACTCAGGAAATGGTTTGGTGTATCGCAAATAATCTTGATTTCAAAGGTGCAGAAGTTCCAATAAACGAAAGGTTCCCTTTTCTCGAGTGCGTAAATATTGATTGTTTTGTCGAACAGTACAATTTTATTTCCTGAATATTCAATACATATTACACATTATGTGCAGATCCTCAGGCATTATAACGACTGCTAGAATCGCATTGCGTAATCCAGATTTGCAAGTACCAGCGTGGGTAAGAAACAGTGTTCAGTACTGTGACAATTTACCAAAACCAAGATTCATAAAATGCCATCACCCATTTAATCTTCTGCCTGAGCAAATAAGAACCGGCGAAAAGAAACCAAAAATTATTTACGTAGCAAGAAATGCAAAAGATGTATGCATTTCATTCTATCATCATTCTAAATTATTGGAAGGATATTGTAGAAGTTTCGATGACTTTTGTAAGCAATTTTTGGGCGATAAAGGTAATTGAATATTTGGAATTCTTTTAAAAATGTTTGTACGTAACTGTTTTTTAAATCGATACACATTTTTTTTCAAGTGATGTACGCCCCTTATTGGGAACACGTTAGTGGTTTCTGGAAAAGAAGACACCAAGATAACATCCTCTTTATAAAATTCGAAGATATGAAAAAGGTAAACCTAATATAATAGTAGTATAAAGTAATTAATTTAAAAAATAATTAAATATATTTCAGTGTGCGAATCCAAAACATTTATTTTGCACCGATAAAATTTGCTTTCCATATATCACATAGTATAACCAAAAATATAAAATTATAGGATCTTCCGTCGGTGATCAGAAAGACTGCGGCATTTTTGGGTAAAACAATGACCGACCAACAAGTGGGAAGTTTGTGCGATCATTTGAGCTTCTCAAAGATGAAAACAAATCCAGCTGTCAATCGCGAATCGATTATAATGACGATTAAAAGGAATAATCTCTTCGGTGACTCAGCGGTGATAGAAGGCGAATTCATACGCAATGGAAATGTTGGTCAATGGAAATCATCCATGTCTAAAGAAATGAATGAAAAATTCGATGAATGGATCGGAAAGAATTTAAAAAATTGCTATGGCTTAACTTTTTAAATAAGTGCCTATCATAGTCTTATAAATAGTTTGACAATTAGGGGAAAGCGGGACATAAGTGGACCACCCTATTAAATATGTTGCATTTGGTATGAAAAACATTTATTAACAAGTTTCATTCAAATTAAGCAAATTAAAGCATTTTGAAGGATTACCATTATTACATTCCAATATTACTATATACAAAAATTATATATAATAATACTACAATGTAATAATGACAATCTTTCAAAATGCTTTAATTTTAATGAAACTTGTTAATAAATGTTTTTCACACCAAATGCATTTAATTGGGTGGCCCTCTATGCCCCGAAGGTTCACATTGCCCCAAGGCCCGCTATGCCCCGCTTTCTCCTATTTATTATATTAGATTAAGTGCATGTGTACAGTAATTAAAATAGGTTCAGATTATTTAATTAAGAAGATGATAACAATGGATTAACAAAGAAGATTTAATAATTTCACTGGAAGAAACCATTCTGATATTACACTTTGATTGTTTATTGCACTTATGAAGCGATTTTCCGCAGATTAGGTGATTGAAATCTGAATGATTATCTCGTCTGATTATATATTATTAAAATAAAAACTTCCGATATTTATGTTGTATCTATTATCTTCTCATATGAATTCACACATGTTCCTGAGTTGCCAAATTATTGCAAATAAATTTAAAAAATTCCGATCAAATATAGGAACGAACGAATTATGTTTACTTATCAATTTCATTTCGAGCACCTTCTAAGCCTTTCTTACCGATAAATCGGTACATCGAATCGGCAAATTCCCAAAGCCCAAAGCGATGAAAGGAAAGCTTTGCGGTGTACTCCACGCACGCGGTTCTTTTTGTTTCTTTCATCTTCGCCGAAAAAATTGACCTCGTTTATCCGGGTCGGCAGGGAGGCGCGCACGAAATTTTTCTAACGATTACGAGGCCCTCTTACCTGCAGCGCCTCGCGCGTATACGCGAGGAAAAATAAAAGGGAAAAAACTTTCCCATAGCGCGAGAGAAAAAGGGGATAGAGAGAGAGAGAGAGAGAGGCGCGCGCGGCGGGCTCTTGTCTCGATACGTGGCGCGCATGAGCGAGCTTGGGGCGCGATAATGCGTTTCAAAGTAGGTCTTCGGTCCCGGGTAAGTAGGTGTAAATGCCGCCGGGCAGGGTTTGGCGCTCTCGCACACGCGCGTACGCGCACACCTGTGTACGTGCGCGCGTATATAGCCTCGCGCGTCCCGAGCTCCCCGCTCGGCCAAAAGGAGACGCCGCCAAAGGCGGCTTTTCTTTCTTTTTTGATACTTTCAATAGGAAGATTTTCTCACAGCCGAGCACCACCGGTATCCGCACTGTTGCCAATATGACCTGCGCCTATGGATATATCTTCGACGAGGAGAGGCTTTTTCTCGTTGGCTTAAAGGGGATGATGATGCCAGCACAATAAACACTGTGATTGTTTTAATAATTGAAAAATAACCGTCTGTAGAACCGATCCACTTAACAGTACAAATAAATTGGTAACGAGTAATATTAGTGTGTTAAGCGAATTATTTAAATTATTTTGAATTCTATTTAATTTTCAGCTGATATATATATTTTTTGAAGAGAAACGTTTTAGTTAACAACAATAAAAGTCATAAAAGTTAGTAAACTTATAAAATAATTACCATAAATCTTTTCTTTCTGTTGCTCCACATTATAGATAAATTGATAGTTTGATAAACGTTATCAAACTAGTGATAAAATATTTTTAATGAAGGTTGATGGACTCAAATGATCTGGACGAATAAATTTGAATAATCATTTTATTCTTGCTAACGTTTCGGCACTAGTGTTAGTGCCTTCTTCAGAGCTTGGGGAATAAAGTGTATTAAATCATGATGTTCGTCAAAAATATTTTTAATTAATAATTTCCTCAAGTATGCACTTTAAGTTACGACTTTATATGAATACCTAATAGCGAAAACTATAAGATATAACATTTTTTTTTCGCACATGTACTTGTAGCGCGTAAGCGTGCCCTCAACGTGCGCGCAAAAGCTTGTGTATACACAGACATTATAAGTACATACATCATTTACGTATTCAAAGAGGGGGAAAAATCTTGTGGGTAGGCGCAAAGCGCCGCCTCTGATGAAAGCGGGCCGTACCAGTGGCTGTCGTGTTTTGCCCAAAGTTATGCACCCCATCTTCAAACAGCCCCCTACCCTCACCCGGCTCTCTCTCTCTCTCTCTCTCTCTCTCTCTCTCTCTCTCTCTCCCCACCGTTATTCGGCGGCGGGCCTCCTATTTTCTGCCCTTCTCCCCCCTTCGATATGTCTACGGCCGCCAGCCCTCCGCATGCCCCGCACGTGCGTCTTGACCCGATGAGCGAGCCTCAAAAAAGTTGTGTGTGCCATCGCGCTAATTTATGGGATTTCGTGCATCGGTGCTGGGGTCGGCGCGGGAGGGAAAAAAAATTATTTATGCAAACGTCAACACTCGACGGAGATAATGAATTATGGACTGCGAAGTCGGGAAGTTCATATCCGCGCGGTGGCTTATCTGAATTTAGAAAGTCGTCGGGGGACTAGCGACGTCATGGGCTGTATATTTAGCTATAGGGTGTAATGTCTAATCGATCATAATTTGTATCGTTATCAGAGAAATTGATCGATTTTCATCACATTATAAATAATTCTTAGAGGAACTGGCGGATATAAATACGTTAATTACAGCTGTAACCTCATTAATATATAACATAAACTTTATATTATTATAAAGACGATTTTTTATTCATATTTATTTTCGTTTATTCTATTTTATAAATGTAATAAACTCCATAAAAAGTATATACGCAGACGTACAGAATTACTGAAATATAAATAGATCTAGAAGAATTGTAAAATATCACTTAAGTATAAATGACGAACTTATAATAACATTTGTAATAATAGATGATGTTTACACTGATTATTTTTTAATAATCGAGTGTTACTTAAAGAATAATAACATTTTAACTAAGAATATGAGTTATGTTGAAGGATGCTTATCATCCATCAATATAAATTCAAAAATAAATTTTGCGATTTAACCATTAAACGGACAAAAAATATTCAAAAAATTCTTTCATTGATAGGAATAAATATGACCATTTTCAGTAGTGAAATAACAGCAGTGTCTCCTAGTTGTCAAGATTTATGATCCTCGGTGGAAATAATGATTTAAGAATAAAATCTAGAAATCCATAATATCTAGAAAAAATATCAATCCACTCTATACGTATCTTCTTTAATTCACATTGAAAGAGGTTTAAGACAAGCAGAGTTGAACATATTCGTCTTGCAACTTGATTATAGTGTATAAACACGGTGTCCACGCCGATGAAGCTGCATATAATATTTTATAATAGTAGGCAAAACTAAGCTTTTGTACCGAATAATTAAAGAAAAAGCTTTTTTAAATGCTTTTGTGCCTCCACTGATTATAGCTACACAAAAGCAGTGTATTAAAACAGCAAATGCCACTTCCTTTTTAACCTTCAGACCCGAACTTCCGCCAACTAGTTTCACCTATAGCGGACTAATTCCGGGTCGTTCTTACTCGCATTAATACGCGCGTAGCGCCGTGAATGAAGAGAGCTCGGCGTCGGCGCAATAATCGGAAAGCCGAGGAAAATAAAGAGATCTCCACCGGCGGATGAAAGGGAGGCGCAGGTCGAAAGGGAAATGGCGAAGAAGCTATGGAGCCGGTGAGGAAAAAAAGAAGAGACAGCGCGCGGAGAAAAGGAAAAAGCGGCCTGGCGGGCGGTCGGGGAGAAAGCTCTTGATAAAGGAGCGCGGAGGATCTCCGGCGGTGCACTTTAATCTCCCTTCGACCGGGGAGGCGCTAGCCGCTCAACAGAATTTCGGTCGGCTGGGATACCACCATTGCGCTCCTCGGTACTCATTTATGCGGGGGGTTATTTATTCCGTGTAATTACAAACGCTTTTAAATATGACTGACCTAGCAATCGCTTTTTAATCAATTAATCAATGTGAAATCAATTTATTATTTTTTAATCTTGAAAAATTAATAAATCATTATGTCTATTAAGTAAAAAAATCATTGCCAACTACAAGTATTCTGAATAGATTATTAAATAATAATTGTTTTAGTTAGTGACATTTACCGCCAGATGGACAACAAATTTTGACTTTAATTTTCACGCTAATTGTAGGATTGATTGATCTTTGATTTCGGAATAATAATTAATATATTTAGTTTTCACCGAAGTTTTCTAAAAATAGTACCGGGGCATCTCTTGTAACCTTTACCAACCAATAGCAGTTTTTTAAAGTTAATTTCTCATTTTCTAAGTGCGGGTAAAAAGGTATAAATTTTACTGGCGAATCCCTCAGGAAAATTAGTTAAGACTAGCAGAATAACATTTAAAAATTACTCCACATTACCTGGGTATCCTATAGTCGTTTTTATCCAGTTCGTTTTCCGTGAATTTTTGTAGAAAATCAATAAATATTATGTGTACACATTTGAAGTAATATGTACTGTGGACAATATGTAAAGTATGTATTTCTTATTAATTAACATGAACAGTCGTTTTCGCAATTTACAAAAAGGTGAGTTGTGATAGTATTATCAACCAAATTAATTTTATCATTAATTAATTATTTTTTATTTAAAGAAATGCAAACTAATATATGCATTAGTCATACATTGTACTCCACAAAATAGTTCACTGAAACGAAAAGATTCTTATGATTATTTATAAAGCTCTTATTTAACATAAATGAAAAAAATTGTCTCCATAGGCAATCGGAAATTATTCGCAGCGGAATATGGAATCCATAAATTTTGTCAAAATAATAGACATGGCAATTGGTGTGAAAATTATACCAATACACAACTTCAGCAGTCTCTGGAAGCTGTCCATGTAAAATAAGAACAGCTTCCTCGTAATTTTACGTAAGAACCATTGCGCGCATCCGTCGCCGTTTATTACGTAAATCTTTCAATTTGCCCGCAATGCGTAATCAACGAAGATTAATTATCTAAGCCGCGTGACACTTACCATGCCACTCAAATTATTCGACGGATCCAAGAGAGTCGGAGAACCGCCGTCTTTTCAGGAGAAACGGAAGCCAAAAGGAGGCGCCGCCGACAGGCTCGTCGTGGGCGATTGCGAATAGCTGCGGCGGGCGCGCGGGTATATAGGTACACAAGGATACGCGAGTAAGTACGGGGCGCATCTCCTGCTCCCTTGCCGCGGCTCGTTGCACGGCTCGGCGCGTCCGAATGGATGCCTCACTCCCCTCGGCGTCCAGGTGGCTCCTCTCTTGCTTTGCCGCCCTTAAAAACTAAAAACTAGCCGAGCCGCGCCGACCGGAGCTGCAGATAGCGAGCGCGGCAAAAAAGCAGCTGCTCACCACTGATGCGCGGTGCCACTTGACGAGGACGCGCGCCGCGCGCTATGTTTTTGCCTTTCGTATGCCACTGCTTTTTCAATCACTCGTAGACCCACTCGCCAGTACGTGCATACGTATACTTTTTTTTCTTTTTATTATTCGCAGTTCTTCATAAAAAAAAGTTTGAATTTTTTCCTAAAAAGAAAGATTCGCGAAAAAAAATGTACGCCCGTCAGTTTACGGTGTCAAGAAATGATTACATCCGAAAGTCGACTGCATTAATTAATGCCCGTAGCGTCGGAATTCGTTTGATGTGCGCCATTCGCCGAGAAAACGAGGGCAAAGCAGCGTGAAAATGGGAGTAGCTCCACTTTGTTGAAACGACATCAGCGGCCCCGGCCGCGCAAACTTCATTAGCGCGCGTCGGGCACGACGAGCTAAAAAGACGCGGCGGTCACGCTTCCGGCTTTACGCCGGCTCGGCGGAAGTCTTTTTCGGCGCGTCCCCCGCGCCCGCCTCAAAAGCCGAGGAGTCGCCGCGGAGCACGCGCGCAATTCTCATACGCAATTTGGCAGCGACAAAGCATTGTACCTACTCGCGCCCCGCCCGCTCAATAAGCCTTGCGCCGGCTAACGAGGTGGAGCGCCCGAGCAAATAAAGTGTGTAACCGGGCAAAATTAGCCTAAAAGGCAACGCGGGGGGACCGCTCCCCTTCCCCGCGCCGACCGACAAATTGCCGGCCATTGTGCCCCGGCGGGCCCCGCGTAATTTCCGTAAAAACGCGCCCAGGTAAAGAGGGAGCGGCCTGCCGGCAAAGCCCCCGGTCGGCGCGCGCTAAGAGGGCCACCGCCTCCGGGGGGCAGCGCTAATCCGGCCCTAAGAAGCAACGATATATACACCGCCGACGGGGCCCTCCTCCCCTCCCTCTACCCGCGCGGTCGCGCGCGGCCCCGTTTCACCGCGCCCGGGGTACATAACGTGCTTACGCGCGATCATCCGACCGCTACGCTTTTTCGCCCCTCAATGGCTTTCGCATTAGCTCGCGCGGAGAGAGAGACAGCGAGAGAGAGAGAGAGAGAGAGAGACGGAGAGATAGCGAGCGAGCGTCGCTGTCGGCTTTCCCGGCGGCGGCGAAAGAAAAAAAGCGCGCACAATGCCGCGGCCGACGGTGTAGATTACTTTTCAGAATGGGCGGCGTCACGTAAACGACCTGCCGATTGTGCGAGCACAAAGACCCTGTTTGCTGACACAATTTTCCGGGATTATATGGCTCGCCGGCTCTCTTTTTCTCTCTCTCTCTCTCTCTGTCTCTCGATTTTTCCCTTTTTTGATTCGCCGCTCGCCCTCGCACTTTTCGCCTCTCGCTTTTCCTTTCGTCGAGGCTGCCTGGTGCACGCGCGACTTGGGCGCTTCTCACTTTTTTTTCTCACTCTCTGTCGTCGGACACAGCCAATGCGGAGTCGTGAGTTTTTTACGCATCGAGTGATGCGCGCTGGGACGACATTGTGGCGAACCACCGCCGTCGAGTCGCTTTGATACCGCTCGATCCCCCTGTTCGTAGGTGTCGATTGTGGAAGCACGCCCCACGGACTCGGGGCGTTTATTTTTATTTTATGTAAGAGTATTACACGGGGATAAGAGTTCGATATGTAAAAGTTTCGGTAAATGCGGCTTATCTCGAGTCTTAAGTATGAAAAAGTATAGAGAAATGTCTGTTTATATTTTGTTATAATACACATTGAGATATTTTTATTAGACCTATATTTTTTAAGGGGTGTCTCAGATGTTTGCTCGGACATAAAAATGAAAAACGCCGAAATTTTATACGCAGTAGTTGTTGAAGTAGAAGATATAATACAGTTATATCATATACTTTAAATTGCTATTCTAAAATAAGATCAATTTTTTATCAAAATGTGTAATAAAATAATATATTTTATTTAACTTATTCGTAGTATTAGAAAATACAATAAACGATCCAATGAATATAAATCCAAGTAATATAAATTACAAGCTCTAATAAATTAGCATTGAATTTTAAGTAGATATCTATAAAGTAAAATGAAGATTTTTAAATAATCCCCTTCATGAAATATTCAATATCCTCATTTAAGTTAAACCGCCCAAGCTGTTGCGATTTGTAGTTACGATCGATTTCCTTGTCAATTTCAAAATACAAAAGCTGTAACTTCTGAATTCTGTAACTTCAATAAGTAATAAACGAAAAAAAGTCATCTTATCCCCTTTTTAGGTATAGAAGACACTCTATATAAGTATTACACTGTATAAGTACACTGTATACTGCCGTCAATATAAGTACACTGTATACTGCTGTCGATATAAGTACCAAGAATGATCCAAGATACAACAAATTCTGGATAAACGAAACAGTGAAGAACATCCAAGCATCGAAATTTGTCTAAAACCTCAGATCGATCGACTCGATGCAAACCCGGTTTGAGTCGCCGCCCGAGGATCAAAGGATCGAGCTCCAAGTCACTGCTGCTCCAAAAGTACAAGAGCGAAAATCAAAGATTTTCCACAGCGAGATATAAAAGGAGAGCGCACACGGGCAGCGTAAAATATAATGCAAGGTTATAAAAAAGAAAAAAAAACGCGTAAAAGGCGAGCAGACAGAGGAAGAAAGAAAAGACCCAATAGTCCTTTGTGGCGAGCGGCGCGGGGATTGATCTTCATTGCGCCGACGGATAAGAGGAAGAAACAAATCCGCCACCTTTTGGGATGCGAAAGGATCCGAAAAAAATAGAAGCACGAGAGTGGAGAGATCGAAGGGACGAGGAGAGAAGCCGCGTCGATCGTACCGATAGCCGCCGAGGGGTAAGCCGCCTAGGAATGCAGGTCCTCCTCGTGGCAGGACACTCGAGAAGGGATGCGTGTCGCGAGTATCCACGATGATGCCTCCGATGCCAATTTATCGGCGCCTTTCTTTTTTCCACAATATTTTTTGTTATTTTCGTATTGCTCTTAAAAATATTAAAATTACGATAATTATTTATTTATTTATTTATTAAATACCAAAGTATATACAATAAATTACATAGTACTTGTTGCACAAAATTTAATAAAATAATCATAATAATTTTAATATTATTCAAGCGGTATAATTAATTATTTATATATTTATGTTTTTTTAATAAAGGGGAATACATTATCTTTAATTGTATAGAAAAATTGCATATTTTGTTTCCGCTTATAATGTTCATTATATTCTACTTTTTGATTCAACATTCATTTTTGAAGGAAAGAAATACAGTACATTTTCTTTATATTTACACGGATATAAAAAAACAAATATTTTTTTTATAAAAGCCTTTATATAATTATTACATATCGTTTTCTTTATTTCTTTCAATTCGTCTATCTTTTTAAACTAAGAAGTATAAAAACAAGTAGCAAAGAAAATCTTGAAATGAAACGAAAGTCAATTGAACCCAAAGCGTTGTACGACCAACGCCCGGATATGAAAACCTCGAAAGGAAACGCAACGAGAGAAAAAAAATGAACGAGTCAAGAAATAAAGCGAAAAAGCGAGGCACGCGCCCCTTTAAGTCTCGAGTTTTTGCGCTTGTACAGAGAAGCCGCGTCGCGCGAGCTCGAAGGAACAGTTGGCCTTTCACTCTGCGCCATGTGACTGTGATTGACCACGTTACACGCAAGACTGCGCTGATCGCGATACACTCGCTACGATACTCCCGGCGCATTACGTGAAACGATTCTTTAGAACTCGCCTAATCTATTTACATGAGGACAAATTGGATTTTTTTTCGCGTTGGTGTCTCTCTTTTCTTTTGCGACGAATCTTATAATGCAGGATTATTCGTTTCACGTGCACTGGTGGCATTAAAAATAAAATGGATTAGAACGTCATGCACATTTTAATTAAATAGGAAATTTATTAATTTTCATGTAAGGTTTATTCGTAATATTAAGGTATTAAGTTGAGGATAATATCATCGGTTTCCAAAAATAGTGGTTGGCGCAGCAGATCTTTATCGTATACTTCGAAAAAATGTCTATCATTTCATATGCTCAAGTAACAAATAAATCTTGGATGCAATATTTTACTGCTTCCTTAAAAAAATAAATGATCATAAAATCGATTTTTTCATCAAGTTTTATCCGAACTTTACTTCAATTTCTGATTCTAAGCAATTCTGATTAGACTTGTTCTAGTTAGATTTAATAAAAATTATCATTTGTTGTTATATTTTAGAAATAATACGTAAAAATTAAATTAATAATTACGTTGTAAAACTCCTTATAGTTTCATAGTGAATTTGTAATAATTGTAGTGTTGTGTTCTCTTTGCTATAATTATAGAAATAACTGCTTTAATCTTAACGTAATAAAATTATAAGTGACTATGTTCCAGTGTGTCTTCATGGATATTACATCTGATCACACCTTGGTTCGATCCGGTGTCAATCGAGTATCCAGGCATCTTGTGACAATTCAAGGATTCAAATTGATAAGTTTTTAGTGATAATTTAAGTTTTTCTAGTTTAATGTTATAGGATATTAAGTTAGTTTTGGACCTGAAGAAGGATGTATAAGACATCCGAAACGTCGTCATAAAGGGGTAACACTTATGTCCGTCTGCTATGATCCGTTAGAGTCGAAAAAACATTATTTAATTTTAATGATATTTAATTAAATTTAATTAAAATGATATTTAAATATTCTTATTGCATGTACGTATTTTCTATTTATCTATTCACGTGCCCATTGTCAATTATTTTATTTCAACACAAAATTTTGACATACAAGATTCCACGGTATTCTAATATACATGACGAACCACCGATTCCGGTCGATACCGCAGCGATCCCCCGAGGACTCCGTCGAGTGCGTGGCAGATAATTAAACTATCACCGAGTCTGGAATTTCGAATTTAGCCCGCGCGCAACGCGGTCGGGGCGCCCGTCTCCCTTTTTTTCTCTCTTTCTCTCTCTCTCCGCTCCCCGTCGGACGTCAGGCCCGCGCACCGGTAGCGACGACGAAGGCAACGCCCGAGTGAGCAGCACGCGGTCTCCCCGGTGTCGGCCAAAGCATTCTTTACGTCGGGGTTCACGAGCGGCCGAGCCGAGCGAGAGAACCAGACGGGGTCAGCGGGATGTCTCGCCGACGGGGCTACCGGTTGTCTCGGCCGCTCCGATTCACCAAGTCCGCAGCCTCCATCGCCTCCCTCCGCGGCTGCCACTCATCGTTGCCGACAGCTCTTGCTTCTTCCTCGGCCTCCTCCTTGTTTTTCCATTTATGCGTATAGCGTCATTTTCACTCGACGGTGGGCTACGCGCGGGCGCGGTGAACAAAATTTATGCCGAGCATTGTTGAGTTTACCGACAGTGTATATTGGACAACCTTCAGTTCAGTTTTGCAATTCTGTTTGCGTATAATTAAAAGGCGAAATAAAATTTTTTTTAACTATGTTTTAATTTTCTTTACTGATCGAGGAATACAAAAAGTATAAAAATTTGTATATTTTCGTCCTTTTCTTTTACTCGTTTCGTTATACATTTACTCGTGCTTTTTTAGAGTTTGGCAATTCAATAAAGCTTTTTGGAGAAAGTAGCAAAATTTGTTTATTATGCTATTATTTTCAGATCGTTCTTTACCTTGAATGTATCCGTTAGAAAAATGTTTACTTTTAGCGAAAAATATCTTGACACCTTTCAGGGAAATTAAATAGACATGTCATCTTATTTATAAATGTTCAAAATTTTATTGAAAAACATTTTATAAAATATAGAAATTTGAATTCCTAATAAAAAAAGTTAAAGAACATAGATGCTGTACCATTAGAAAACTTGAGTCACTTAATAAAATGTTGCAAAAGAAAATATTCAGGAAAAGTAAGTACGTATAGTGGTTTCTTCCAAAACAACTACAGGAGTAAATACTAATTGCAGGTTAATTCAATCGCAAAGTATAGCGACGTTTGATTACAATTATTACACAAGATTTTAACTGACATTGATTAAAGAAAATAATGTTGATTTTTTAAATTATTTTTTGTTATAATCAATTAAGTAGCAGATTACCAATAACTTACTTTAGACACCTAATCACCTATGAACCTAATCACCTGAAACAGCTAACCTGCTATCGGGAGATATGGTGTCTCAAGAGTCCACCTACCGGTAAATGCAAATAGTATTGTGCATCGTGTCTAGTATAAGTATGATTTAAATGAATTTACATCCAGCGAAATACTGGAATTACAAATTGATTTATTTACAATGATTAAAAATCGTTTGAAAAATCACTTATTTAGTTAACTATCATCTCCGATTACATGAAATAAACAACCCCTCGAACCACAGTACATTTTGCTTGAAATCTTGAACTTCGCAGCGACATCCAAACGCTACCTATGAAAACGTGCGCATCCACTTTTTTGGGCTGCAACGTCGAAAAGAAGAAGGAGCGAGAGAACGGAAAATAAGAAAATAAAAAACGCCCGCTGCGTCGAGAAAAAGGCATCCAATTCCAAATGTCGACGCGAGCCTCAGTGGACAAGCACACGCAGCGTGACTCCGCCGCGTCCGTCTCTCGGGATCCCGCACGAATTTCAAATCTTCGTCGCTCTCCCGTCTCCCGGTGTCCGATGCGCGCTACACCTTATATTATGTGGATAGTAAGGAGCGCCTGGCGCTCCGCGCGGACTCCCGCCGCTGCATTGGGAACCTTTTTTCGCCGAAACGCACGCGGAGCGATTGAGATTCGGTGTACGAGGGAGTGCGCACGCGGGAATCCAATCTTGGTCGAAAGATAATATAAATTAATTTTCATCGTGATCCAATTGTTCAGTTGATTGTGGTACAGTGCAATACAAATAATTTTTTGTACATTGAAATTCATTGTTTCATTAGTTTTAAATTATTTTGTCATAAGATAAAATGTAATACATGTGTAAAGTTGAGTAAATTTCAAAATTTCAGTTATTCTTAAATGAAATTTTACTTATTCCACAAACTGTACTTTTAAATAAGTGACTTTACAATCTTTTTGATCAACGTGATCAAGTTAATTTATAATTTCTTAATCACTAATTACTATTGAGTATGACAGTGATTTTATCAAATCTAATTGTAAGAAAATATTAAATTGTTGTATCAAAATCTTAAAAGACTAGCACTTAGAACTTCAATAAGATTATAAATATAATTTCCAATTAGCAAAAAATAATGTTTTGCTGACTCAAAGATGTAAAATTAATAACTCGTTAAAAGTCCAAAGAACTTGCCGAATTTTTCCTACATATCGTGTTACTTTTTGATAACGCAAAAGGAAAAATAATTTAATTTAAATGAATATTATTTCAGTTAACTAAGAAGCTGATTTCTGCTCTGAAAATTATCACATTGCACGATACACATTTATCAGCGAAGGGGAACTACAGCTGTATTTCATTTGCTCCGAGGAAGCACCAACTAATCAGTCGAGCAACGTTATTCATGTTGTGAAGTTCGTGATTTCTTACATAAAATATAGTAAAACGAAAAAAGTAAAAATGTTTCAAATGTGTCTAAATAGTAAACTTCTTCTTTCGGCAATAACTGTTTTATTCACTCCTGTTTATATATCGGGGGTACCGCAATCGGAAGATTACAATATAAGTGATTGGGGATCACTCAGATAAAATTCAAAACAATTAAATATACTTGGAATATAGCCAATTATTCTACGTACGATAAACTATCCATCGATCATTTAGAGTCGCCGATTTTTCCAGATGGCGACGACGATAAGTGGCAGATTCAATTATTTTTGAAAGATTTGTTCAATGGAGCTCGAAATGCTGTTTCGCTGTTTTTAATGCCCCTTTCTCAAGATAAAATTGATATAAAGTATAAAATCGCTCTGTTAAACAAAGATAATCACGAAATTCTTGCAAAGACAACCTACAGTACCGTACATAGAAACAATTTACTAGGATACTCGAATTACGCAGATAAAAGCTACATAGCTAATACTGGAAATAAATTATTACCCAACGATGTTCTCACTATAGTAGTGGAACTTGTAGTACCTGCAGGCTTTTCAAACATTTCAGGCCATTGTCACTTTAAAAAATCTAACACATCTCATTCAGATAATTTGTTGTCTTTATTGGAGAACGAACTTTTCAGCGACGTGAAGATTTCTACTGGCAACCACGAGTTTCCAGTTCACCGTGCTATATTAGCTTCTATTAACCCAGTGTTTTTGGCTTTATTCAAAGGAAATGAAGGTATAAAAAATCAAGTTATTAAAATAAGCGACGTAGAACCTCAGATGTTCCGAGAACTTCTCAGATTTATCTACACCGGCAAAGTAGATGGCATCGAGAAGGTAGCAAAGGATTTGTTACCGGTGGCTGAAAAATACGCCATCAAACAACTGAAAACCATGTGTGAAGAAGTTCTTTGCAGAAATTTAACGAGTAATAGTGCTATCGATTTCTTAATACTCGCTCAGAATAATGACGCGGAAAATTTAAAGTTGCAAGCTTCTAATTTCATTGCTGCGCATTCGACGGATGTGATGCGAGCTCCGTCTTACAAAACAATGATGGAGAATTCTCAACCATTCTTAAGAATTTTCCGTGCCTCAATTGAAAAAATCACTGCATCATAATATTATAAATAAATCGTTTAGTTGTTTTAATTAAATTTAATATCAATTTTGTTTGTAGAATAAAGAGAAGAAAAAAATTCAAATGTCTATTATGTGGTAAATCTTTTTCTTTTTTATGGTGATTTATATAATAAAGCAATACCTTTTGGAAATAGAAACTCGGTTCATGATCTATTTCTTAGAAGACATGCAGCCAAGGCAAACTTATTTACGAGTGGATACGTAAAAGCGAGCGAACGAAGAAGAAGAAGGGTATAGGGATTTTTCGAAATCCCCGACGGTGCATCGTCTGGCAAGGACCATCCGCCAACGTCTAAGAAACATGACAACAAGATCCGTCACTCGCTGACAGAGCTGCTTGGCCGATTCGTTTCCTCGCACAGCTGAACCACTTTCTTTCCTTCGCAGGTGCTCTATCAGAGCGTATATTATTATTTCTTGTATGGACTTTACTTAATTTTTAAGTGACTTTTGTAACCTTCACTATACTCTTTTTCTTGTTTAAATAAAAAATATTCCTTTATCAGCTTAAATCAGCTCAAAGATTCATAAAATACTTTATACAATTATACGGAGAGAATGATTCGATAAAAATTACTAACTTACATTGTAAAAAATACTCAAAAAAATGTAATGTTTACTAAAAGGGTCACTTCATTCAAATATTACTAATTGCATAATGATTTTTGTAAAAATATGAGAGTAATTTTTATTAAACCGTGCAATAATATACGTTAAAAGATGTACTGTAATTAATAACAAGTGTGTAAGTAACAGCAGCAAATAAATTTCGCTCAAACGCAGCTAAGCCCAGTTCTTCGGTTGATTAAAATTCCCGAGAAAAACACAATAAAAAGTCGCGCGACCCGGCGACGTCGGTCCGCTTTAGCATCTAATCGAGCTTACAAAAAAAGGCCAACCCAAAAATGAAGACATCTTACACATAATTTAATCGAACGGACGATTTATTCCTGTAACAGGTCCTCGCCGTCGGGCCAGATAAGAACTCGGAATTCCGTGTAAAGCACGACGCTTTATGAGCGGGGCATGCGCGCGGACATCGGGGAGGCGACGCGGGTCGTGCGATCCGTAGCGCGCGCCGCGCTGCGCGTAAAAGGAGTCGGGCCCGAAACGACTAGACAGACGGACCACCCCGTCCGCGGGCGATCGCTGCGCGATCACGTAAACTGGCCGCCCCCTCATCCATCATACCTTCGTGCCTCGTGTCACCGGCCTCCTCCCCCCCCCCCCCCTCTCTCTTTAGCTCGTCCGGTCGCATTTACTTCTCTCCTCTCTCGCAGGCCCATTGCCTTTCACCTTTTCTCGCTCCTAAACCTGCACTACCTCGTCGGTTTATAATTGCTTTTCTATGGCGAACTGCTTAGGCTTTTTTATTTCGATTATTTAATTGTCAGGTTTTCGTTAATCATATGACCGATGCGTTTGGATATTCAATTCGAGAGTACGTGTACATGTATGTTGATTGCAATTAATTGTTGTAATGTTAGTAGTTAGTATTGATTTTAAAACAATAATATAAAAAACGTTTAATATAATATAATAATTCTATTATTTTATGTTTTAAATAATTACTTGTAATAACTTTGGGAAATGAATTAATTACTATTGAAGATAAAAATTGCAGTAATTGAGTTGAGCTTAAAATTACAGTTCTTATTGAAATCATTTCCTTGTTTTATTATATGTTGGATATTAAATTTTTTTATGTGCATTTTATGTTCAATTATTTTAAGTTTTTGTCTATATTCTCATAAGTTTTGCAATAACAAACTACGAAAAATATTATTTTTTTGTTACAATATAATCATAGAAAATCCAATTAGTATGTTTAGAAACACAGATCTTTATTTAGGTAGTTATCTTATCTTAATTGTCCAATTAATTAATAAATAATCCAATAAAAGATTAAAGTAAATTTATATTATACTATAATTTACTTATTTTATTTACAAAATTATAAGCAAATTGAACAATTTACTCTTCCTTCCCTAACTCTATACAATACAATTAACGGTAATGTGCAGCAGAAAACAAGAGATAAAAAGCACATCAATCCAGAAAATAGCGAGCTGCGATAATGAACTGACGCGTCTCGTTCCGAACGAGTGACTCGGGTATTTCCAGCGCTATCTCCCTCGTATAAAAATACGTGGCAGTCCTTCGCATCCGAGATAACTTCTCTTACTGTAAACAATTCCGGCTTCGTCGCGCCGGACAGTATGACTTTAATTGCTGATTGATCGTTTCTGAATAAAGCAATTAACCGGGTGCGAAGCTCGCGATTCCGTAATTGCACCTAACGAGAGGCTTGATGCGCGCAGCTACCGAGTAATTTACACCCTCAATTTCAAGGTGGCATTGGAAAAAGGCAATTCAAAAGTTATTTTTATGCTATTGTTTATGTTATCATTTAACAAAGGCGTTAATACTCTATAAATCAGTATATTATATGAAACTTACTTAATTAAATGTGAATGTATCGCTAATAACATTAAAAAATTGAAATAAAAAAATATACTTTTTTTTTTACAAAATTTGCGAAATTATGAAATGTTATTCGCTTTTAATTTTCCACATTTGCTCAAAGAAAAATTGGCAATTATACTTTTTATGACTATAATAATATTCCTTTTTTCAAAATCTGTAACAAAACAATAGAGACGCAAATTTCCAAATGAAAAACGACGGGGTTTATTAACTTCTATGTGTCATCAGGTTAATTATGTAATATGCACAGATTACGTAAATTTTGAACGCGAAATTTCGTAACTGAGGGGGCGCAGTCAATCCATGCTGCACGGGGCTGATTTCCCAATCGCGAGCACAATGGGCTCCGACTCGCTCGTTAAGGCCGACGCGACTCGGCCCCAAATCCGCGCCGACTCATAATGCAAATTTAAAGGGCCGCGCGACTTTATTGCGTCGACGTCTTGATTACGAGGGGTCGAGGGTGTGGCGGGGGGTCCGATCGAGCTCGATTTCGCGCGGAACCGCTCGGAAGCGCGCCGGAAATTTGCCCGCGCGCGATTCGACTTGGCGAGCACAACAGTGGAGAAAGAGATAGAAAGAGAGCGAAAGAGAGAGAGAGAGAGAGAGAGGGTGACGGCGCGCGACGCCGGGGAGCGAGATGAATGCGAAGAGTGTCGTTCCCGCATTATGCGGCACGTGCGAGCGCCGGCCGACCGCAACGAGGCGGCTCGCTCGGCGTCTGCGCGTATATATATTGTGGGCAGGTGGGCCCTCCGCATCGACGGCCCTAACGAGCTTCGGTAATTATTACCCACAACTTCGTGTCAAGCGGACCGTGCCTAAGCCCGAATCCTCCATTGTTCCGGAAAATCTCTCCGACCCGCCTTCTCGCTGTCTCTCTCCTCTCTCTCTTCTCTCTCTTTAACTTCCTCTCCCCGTGATTCATAAAAAAAGGAAGGGATAGTAGGAGGACCGGGAGGCAGGGGTGGGGGAATCTTCGGGCGTTTGAATTAATTGCGTGAATTGGGTAGGAACGAGTGAATAATTTGCCACTGCCTCAATTAGTGCGCTTCGGTTTCTCCTTCAGCGCTGAATGATTCGGGACTCTGCGGGATTTCGCGATCGTTAAACGCGGTATGTGCAGTCGAACTGAGTTCGATGTAAATATATAAGAAACTTTTATAAAACAAGTAAATTTTTGCATTTAGAAAATGTACCAGCGAAAATTAAAAACTCGTAACGAAAACAATTCTTACAAAGTTTCTTACAAAACAAAAAATAATAGTAAAGATGAACATTGCTGCTTCGAGATGAACATGGTCTGATAAAAATAATAATATAGTTTCAAAAACTTATTGTAAATTAATAAAATATTAAAATAATTAATACGAGGGGACTTACAAATAATAGAATAACAATTAACTGTGTATCCAACCAATATGAACAAATTAAATCACATGGTTCCTGTTTCAAATATTGAAAGTTACATTGATAAATAAGTATCTTAAGACATATTAAAAATTTGAATGTCTAAACTTGATAAAATTTCCGTAACAGTTAAATTACATTACGTCTGCAATAGATTTATCTTAATAAGAATTATATGTAATATAAAAGAAATTTTATCTTTTATTAAAATTATGACCATTATCACATCCTGAAAATACATATACGTTGTCCGTTAAAATAATTTAGATTTATAAATAAATACAAAGTTAAACCGTGTATTGTAAACAAATTTAAAAAGAAAACTCACCCAAAACCAGAATAAATAAAAGAATAATAAAGTAAAAAGGAATTTTCAAAAACCTCGCTGAAAAAAATTCTCTGCAAACGAGAGCTAGCCCGTTTTCGTAAAATGTAAAAAGGCAAACGAGCTGTCGGCTGGAGCTGCGCTTGCGGTGCAAAAAATCGCGATTTTCGCGTTTTGCGAGGCTCGCGACGCAGACGTCAGCCGATTGCCATCGGCTCGATTCGCTGGTGTGAAGCGCGGCCGCGCATTTACCTACCTGGCCGGGACACTCGATCCATCATCGTGTCGACAGAACATTATCGAGCCGCTCTGCCCCCCTCCCCCCCCTTCCTTCTCCTCCTCGCAGCCCGCCCATATATATGTGTGCGCTCGCTCGCGGAGATGACCGGCGCGCCATCCTCTTCAAAGGGGGGTTAACGATCCTCGAGGATAATCGCACCGCCGATGATTACCACCCTGTCCCGATTATAAAGATTCGTTATTTGATTTTGTGCGTAAAGAATTAAGCGGCCCGCCGACACGCTGCGGATCGAAATAAGAAGGGGAAAAATGCTCCACGCTGATTTGGGATTTATTCGGACGCGTGAATTACATGCGGAGTTAATTTTAAGGATGTGAGAGAAACATTTTACACTTTGCTGTAAAAGACTGTACTTTAAAGACAAGCACCATTATATTTGAACCGTCAGCTAACATTGTGATTAGTGACATTGGACTCCGATGATTACAAGAATTCAATCGATCTTTTCAATGATTAATTTTTTATAATGATTTATAATTATTGTGTAAATAGCGTAGCACTACCAGCTTTTTTCAATGCCTAACCACTCAGGTCTAAATGTGGCATAAGCTGAGGCATGAGCAGACCCGTTAGTGGGAAACGTAACAGAGTTGAAAACCAGCTGGCGGTACTGGCCAGTACTACGGCCTGATAGCGTTTTAACATGAACGATTTCTCATTACGTAAGATACGCAATGTAAATAACTCGAAGGTTCAATGAATTTTGAACTCATACAGGTTACTTTATGAATCATAATGATTTATTAATTTTGCGAGATAGGATTTTTTGATTATTATTATTATTTAAGAAATTATTTCATATTGACTTCACATTAATTAAAAAGTGTTTTTGCAAAATCACTTATTTAAAAGTGGTTAGTGATTATACGGAATGAATAACTCCTCGGACTACTTTTTTTTTTTAAATGTAATTTATTCGAACGAACCATTTTATGTTACAAAGTGAAAAATTATAATTATAACTTTTTAGTGAGAATTCTAGCTAACTGTATAGCCCGAAATTAGGTACTTTAACTTCTTTTCAGGGTAGATTATAGTTACTTAATTAGCTTGATCTTTGCAGGCTATTAATTCTTAACGTTTTCATCTGACTATATCTATATTAAATCAAAATTCAATATTTATTAAGCTTGAATTATATCAATGTCCGTATTTGCAAATGGTGCCTTCTCATCAGAACATTCAGAAAATCATGACTAAAGGTACTTAAAGAATCAATCCATTCTCGAAAATTCTCATCCAATCACGAAGTAAGAGCATATTAACCGAGCTCCGGGCCGCCCGAGTGTCGCAGGCAGCCGTACCGACGATCGAAGACTCGCGCCCTGCCGTAATCTGGCGATCGAGCGGGTCACGCCGAACGAATTCCACGGAGCCCCGGCCCGGAAAGCCGCAAACGGATAATCGCTTGTTCCTTATACACCGCGTAGCGCTCTCTCTCTCTCTCTCTCTCTCTCTCTCTCTCTCTCTCTCTCTCTCTCTCTCTCTCTCTCTCTCTCCCACCCTCCC
>JAXIUT010000024.1:1385233-1408078 GCA_035586675.1 Eurytoma californica
AGTGAGAGAGAGAGAGAGAGAGAGAGAGAGAGAGAGAGAGAGAGAGAGAGAGAGAGAGAACAAGCGGAAGAATGCTGATTGGAAAAAAGAGGAGGCAAGCTACAAGAGAAGCATCCCACTGCATTCCGCTGTCTGTTACACCTTCTCGAAAACGGAACTCGCTCATTTTCCCGTCTCGTAAAACCCCGAATGCTAATACGAGAGACGTCATTACTCATTCCGCGAAAGATCATCGATACTAGGGCCAGGAGGAGGTCTGCTGGGTAATCCGTAACAAAAGGGACCGAGGATTTTTTTTTTTACTTTATAGTCGGGTTGAAGTGCTGCTCTCCAACGATTTGATTTATCTTACGATGAATAAATTTTTACAAAAGCCTCATATTAACGAGTATGATTCCACTTTTATGAAGCGTCATGATGCGAGATTTATCCGGCCGATTAAGAGGAGCTTTATGTGAATTCAAAGATTATATCGCTTCCTTGTTCAGGGAGTACAATTTATCGTTACTTAATACAGAAATTGAATTCTCATCTTTTTAGTTCGCGCTTAATTTCGTAGTCCTTTAAAAATGCTTGAATTATGTCACTTACAATTAGTACGGAAGGTATTAATATTTTACGACCTTTTTTCATTCAACAGCTACATTTTTTTTTAAAGTTAAATAAGAGCGACGTTGCACAGGCGCGTTAAATTTAATTTTAATTATAGCTTTCTGATAATTCCGATGTGAATTCTTTTAATAAAATTTAATTTGATTATGTTATATAGATTCTATGCTATCAAATGTAAAGTCAAATTTTTTTTGTATTAATTAATCATTGAACGTTCAGTGCAGAGAAAAAATAATTAATTTCAATATCAATACATACAAAATAATCCCCTAATAAATATTTATACCCAGGAAATAAGATTTATACAATTTAGTGTCATTTAATTAAATTTAGTTTAATAATTTTCAAATAAAAATAAACAGGAATCCTTTGCAATAAAAGGGCGCGGATAAAAAATTCATTAAAACTTTTCAGATTTAGCTTCGCGAGAATTTTTCTCTCACTTTTCAAACTTTCCGTCCCAGTAATTCAAGGTCTTTTATCTTATCCGCGCTCGTCACTTGCGATGCAAGGCGCATTAAAACGAGCCGGTCTCGTATCCCCCGACGTTATAAGGGAAACGGCCAAAAATATATATCGATGCCCCGCGAAAAGAAATTAATCGCCTTCAATTTCCTCGAGCTTCGCAGATTCATCAACGTCCGGCCCGATGAATTTTCGCTCGCCACCAGGACGCCAGCCAGCCCCGCTCAATTTAAGGCTGAAAAATGGTAATATAGTCGTCAGCTGCGATTCGGGGGGTTGGCCGCCGGCATACGGTAGCTGCGCGCGTGCTGCGGCGAAAAACGAAGATCAACGTACGAGCGGAATACCCGGGCGAAAAAAAAAGAAAAAACGAGGATGCGAACGAGGGAAGGCGGCGGATAGGAGGAGCTCTCGGTACGTATGTAAATGCGCCAGATTTATGGACTGCGGGCTTCGATGTCGCGGTCCTCCCTCCCCTCCCCACCTCCTCCCACGAATTGATTTCGTCGAGCTCGCGCACGTACGTATACGTACATATCTATACGCGCGCACATACGTATATGCGTGTAGGAGCGCGCGGGGGAGTCTGGGCGCTCGTTCTGGCGTACGTGGACCCCCGGCGCGGATGATTTATTTCGTAGCCGCGCGACGGGATGGAGCTCCGAGCGAGTAAGTGCCGGCGCACGACATCCGCGTGTAAATCTGCATCCTGCCCCGGCTGATTGGGCCGGCGACGGCGCGGGACTTCTTTCGTCGCGCCGCGCTTACATCATAATCGCCGTGTTTATTGTTTTCGACGCCGCGCGGTTCGGCTTTGAGCAATTGAGTGACTCGCCCCGGGACGATACCCGCTCGGCACTCGAGCTCGAGAGGCAGAATTGACGAATTTTTATCTAATCGAGGGACTTTGAAAATAGAACGTCTTCGGGCCGCGATCCTGGATATCTTATCAGCCAACAGATGTTCCGCCCGGCGGAATACAAAAATACTGTCAATTCTTACGACGCTGGCGGATGACCGTGGGATTATTCATCGTAATTTTAGTACACTTGCTTGTAGTGTCACTATATTAATTTCAAGAATTCAATAAACTTTTTGTAACAAACTTACATCTATTTACTGAAACCAAAATTTAGTGACATTTGATTTAATTGTAGTTATTACAAGGATTCAATCGATAAATTGTGGGGCACTGTTTTCTTCAGCACGTTATAAACATTCGGGTCTAAAGATATAAAACTGAGGCAGCAGATCCGTCAGTGGGAAATATGTCAGACTCATTGTCCACCTGGCGAAATGTAATATAGCTAATATTACGCAGTGTATTCAGATATGATCGCATTTTAATTGAATTGAGATCACAGCGAGTGAAATACCCGATATAAATAACTCGAACGTTCAATGAATTTTCAATATTCGTTCAAAGAGTCGAAGAGCTGCCAGGTCTGGTGTCTAAAAATTTAAAATGACGGTAAAAAATATCATCGAAAATCTAATTAATGTCAGATCTCACTAATTACAATAATTATTGAATAATTCGTGATCGAATATCATGAATATTATTGATTATCATTAATTAAGATATATTAAGGATTTATTCATTTTTTGCTTTTTTTTATTGGCTCCACATTCATTAATTAAGGAGTCGCTTGTTTAAAATGGTTTCTGATTACACGGAATGAAAAACCCCTCACTGATGATTTATTCTTTTCTCTTTTATTTTGCCTTTTTCTTTGTATCCGTCGATGAAACACTGCGCTTCAGATTATCCACGATTTAACGCCAATTTAAGATCGCCGATAAGAACGAAACGTTTACTGGTAAAACGCGAATAAAATTCGAACCCCCGTCGGGAGTCTCGCGATCAAATTTGCGAAGGCGCGATAAAAAATTGTCCGCGCGGTTAAACGCCACCGTAGCCGCAATTTGAATAGCGATAACAACAGTAGCGGGAACATCGCGCTATCAAGTTGCATAAAAAAAGTCGCGGCGCGCATCTCCTCTTCGTAGAAATAATTGCACGGCTTGACGCATTCGGCTTTTGCAGCGCCGGCAAATATTTTTCCCGGCTCACGGCTCACCCGGAATTCCCCGGCGCTAAGAATTTATAAAGCGGCGAGCAGCGCCAATTCCGAACTCTTGAACACTTCCCTATTTTCGCTGGAATGCAGCCCCGAAAAAAGGAAGGCGCTCGCGCGCGGAAGGGCCGTAGCCCCGCTGTATACCCCCGCTCGCGCGCGAATGAATCACCCGTATATAGGTCCCGGTGTAAAAAGCGTCGTAGCAGCCCGCACTTAAACGGGTCCACGCGCACGAGCACGGCCAACCGGAAAAGAGGAGAAAACACGGCGGAGGAAGCGGGGCGACAAAAACGAGGGGGATAAAAAAAATGGCGAGCCCAGGAAGCGCGCGCGCGCAAGGAGCCGGGATAAGAATCGCATTATTCACTGCATAAGCCGCGGAGTTGCGCGCTGCCGGACTATAGCGCGTCTCAAGCCTTTTTCTCTCCCCCTCCTTACGGTTCGACGAGCAGCGAAGATCGCGATGTGTTCACTCTGAAATCTGGGAATCGCCCGTTCCCTCGCACACCCAGGGAGAGAGGAGAGAGAGAGAGGACGATGGGGCGAGATGGGTGCAGAGGAGTGGGAGGATCCGGAGTTGGTCGAGAGGAGCCGAGAGCACCTTACAAAAAACCTCGTCATCTCCCTGCCGCGCCGCCTTCTCTTTGCTCGCTCTTACAGCGTTTGGACGAGCCGTTGGATTTCATAGTTATAGCTCACCTTTTTATTATGTAAGAGGCGTGCGTATAGTATAGTTACATTCGGGATTACTGCAGTAGCTTTGCAAATGGTATGAATAAATAAAATCGCTGCTCCGGGATTAAAATAATGGTTTTGAATAATTCACTTAGTGCAGAGATTGAATAAGATTAATATTAACTTTTGTAAAGAGGATATTGTAGTGCAATTTTAATTAAAAGGTCTACGAAATATTTAATGCATTCAACAAAATATTTAGTTATTTCAATAAATAAATTTGAAAATTCAATATTGCAAATAACGTGTGGAGGTGCAGATTTAAACTCCACATGAAACATTCTTTTAAAAAATTCTTGCGTACAAAATTACAGTGGAGTAGTTCGCTTCAATAATTCCTTTTTGTAACAATAATTCTTTGCATTATTATTGATTATGCTTTTGCCACGGTGTAATATAAATAATCATCTGATACCGGAAAAGGAAAGAAATCCTTTTTCTGTTTCATTACTCAACGACATTTCTTACTTCATTGCGGAAAAGACAAATTCTTCTCTTAACAATTGCTCGAATTAAACGACCAAATTAATTATACTTTTCAAGCGGAAATCTTCCATTTTTATTCCTTTATCAATAGCTTTAAAAAAAAAGTAAGCGAATAAAACCTACTTTAAGTAAAGCGTAATATATTATGGAACTAAGGATACTTAGGAGCTGCAATGTACTTCAATCCCGTTTCCTAAGACTGTAGTAACGAAAGACAAAGTAAAGAGATAAGTTAAAAGCCTAATCTAATATAAAAGGATTTCCTCCTAACATTGAGAAATTGCAATTTTTTTCCCAAACTCCGTAGTAAAACTAAAAACCCGGTGGAGTTCGTAATAAACTAAATAAATTTCCCAACTAAAAATCATTTTCTACCCAACCAAATCCCCCAAATTGAATTCAACCCGGTCTTCTTACAAATTAAAAGAACCAAAGTCCAAAGTAAAAAGGAAGCGAGAGAATAGAAACGACTAATTGTAACAAATCCTCTAAAAGTCAATCCTCGTTAAAAGTAATTCACTGAGCAGCTCATCAGCCGTCGGTGCATCGGCCGCGCGGAATCGCCCCGTCCGAAAAAAGCCGACGAACTCGTTAAACAAGGACTTAGGAGGGCGCGCGTCGAAACACAGCGGCGGCCTCATACGTGCCCGGCATGTACCCTGACGGTAGGACGCGAAGGAGCCGGGGATCCCCGCGGCCGCATACACGGAATACACGATTGGCCGCGCGCGCGCCGAAGTTAAAAGCCGCTCTTCTCGTGGAGCGAGCGAGCCCGCCGGGGAGGGGGAGAAGCGGAGTCGCGCGCGCGCGCTCGCGCCCACACCGATTTTCCACGGCGGCGGCGCTGCAACCGATTTCGCGGCGCTGCGCCAGTCCGGCACTCGCAGCCGGTCCGCACGGTCGCGCAGAGCCGCGGTGCGCCGAGACATCCGCTAGTCCCTTTAATTTTTCTCTCTCGAAAGGAGAGGAGAAGGAAGAAAAAGTACTCGCGCGTACTCGCTTGCGACCCGTGGGAAAAAAAAGGACGCGCCGCGAGTGAAGGTGCACGGGGATGCGTCCGGGCCGCTGCGCTTAGGGGCGAGGGGACATGACGAGGAGGCTGCCACCCGTCAACTTAAGCCGCCTGGAGACATGTGACGGACGCGTTTAGATTTTTACCTCAAGGTGAGCATTGGTGTGCGCGCTTGCGGCCGATCGAAACCGAAAGTGCCCCGCGGAGCGTTGCGCAGCGCGCAAGTGTGTATTTGTCCGTGTGTTTGATTAGCTGCTTTCGGCGTTTGGGAATGAATGTTCGATACATTTTTTCTTTTTTTTTTTTATGATATATTTGAAAGGCGTGCGGCACTTTCGTGTTACGCGCGCGGTCTCGTTTTATGCGTTGCCTTGAGAAAAAAAGGAAGCCGAAAATTTTGAGGAAGGTTGAACGGGCGCCTCGTATGCATGCAAATAAAACGTTAAATTCGAACGGTACGTCTTGCGTATTACGCGATGGCAGTGGATTTTGCTTAAGTAAATTTGAAAGAGAGAGCGAGAGAGGCAAGCTTCAAAGCTGCACTTTATATTTCTGGATAAAAACTGTAGTTTCGATTCGCGATAAAATCTCATTTGAAACTGGCGCGCAGTAAATTATAACAATAGTTTAGCCCGAGCGTAAATATGTAATACCTGGCTGTAACGAGCGCTTTTACGGTTTTAAAATATTTCTGTGATAAAGGTAAAATACCGTTTTTGAAAGCTATATCGTACTATCATTCAGGTTATAATATTTATTTATTGTCCGGAGTAATTTTATCATAATACTTTTGTCAAGGAAATATTAAAAAGTAATTATTAAAGAATAAATTAATGGAAATACTAAAATTAAATTAAATTTTATTTGCTTTTTAAACGAGGCGATTCAAAATCACGAGGTACTAGAAACTTGCGTTAGTTGCCTCACGAAGAGAGTGTAATACAATTTGCAAAAATTACGTAATAAATTTTTGAGCAAAGCGAAAATTAAGTGTCACTTCTGTAAATATTAAACAATTCTCTTTGAACTTCCTCAACCTTATTTATCCTCGTAGCGTGAAATCTATGCAAAGCTATCGCCTCTAAGCTACGTGAATTCAAAGATAAAAATTTCCCAACAACATTGTTTTTTCCTAAAAAAAAAAATAACCACAAGTATCTAAAACTAGTAAACGAGCCTTATTTCTTTCGAAAATGATAAAACCTTATCGAAATCAACTGTCCTTTATCGTTCCTTTTTCTTTTCGCATGCGTCACTGAAAAATTTGTTAACCACCGCGATTAAGCCTCGCCAGTCCGGCGCGACACCGGCCACCTGCATCTTACACAGTATTTTTCCCGCTAAACAATTACGCATTCGGGGCAATTAAGCGAAAACGCTCGACTCACAATTTCCCTGCTCCCTGGCGCGTGCACTCCGCGGACACCCGAGGACGGGCCGTGCACGTTTTTTTTTCTTTTGCCTTCCGCCGCAACGGCGAATTCGCACCTGTGCACCCCGTTAATCCGCTTCGCGGTAATTCGCCCGCGCAAATCGCTGGCAATACGCTCGCACACGTGCGCGCCGTCCTTGATGCGCGAGTAACGACCTTAAAACGCGGCGCGCGTTGCGAAACCCGTCCGGGGCGCTTTTCTCGTTTAATCGGTGCTCGCGCGCCGGCTCTTAAAAACGCAATTATACCCCTTCCGTCTCGTCCTCGCCGCGCTTCCTCTTCCTGTTTCGACTTTGAGCGAGGAGGGCCGCGGACGAGTTGGCGCGCGGCGCGCCGGAGCCGTGTTTTTTCGCGCGGCCCGACGTTTCGGTGGCTCGACCACCCCCTCCCAGGAGAGATAATTTTATCAGCTGGATAAATAGTGCTCCGCGGTGTCGCATCATTAGTGCACTTGGCTAATGCAAATTTATCCTCGAATAATGGAAAAATGCCGCGGTTATAATCCGATATTTCTGTGTCTTCCTTGCGAAATGATGTTGCACGTTCGTGTGTATGCTTTAGCTCGAAAATATTTTTATTGCGCTCACTTTTTCCCCAAAGTAATTTACACGCTCCCTTTTGAAATATCACGGAGTGAGCATTCATCTTTCACCTTGACTAAGCCGGCAGAAACAGCCGGTGTCTATATACACTCGCACACATGTAAATATATTTATATATCGGCATCTGAAAAAAATTGCTCAAAGCGCATGTTAAATACAACTATTGCAGAAAGTCCTATACGATTGCCTTATCACGCGTTAAATTTACATGTCTGAGTAAATTTCTCAATAATCGAATAGGCCTGTGGCCGATCGGTTTCGCGCGCGTGAAATAAAAGAAAACCGGCTTCCGAATTCGTTGATCGCGAAAGAAGCGTGTCAAGGCGGCTGATCGCCAAGTCGATGCAGCGATCGAAAGAAAGTGCGGCACGGCGAAGCGTAACTGTCAACGCCGGCGGAGCCGCGTGTTGTACTCCGCGTCGGTCTATCGATAAGTGGGAGGAGAGTAAAAAAAAAGAAACGGGATAGTTTGCGCGCGAGCCCACGAGGGGATTTCCAACAGTCACGAGTGCGTGTGTACTTTGGCGGAGAGCAAACTTTCCTCGCTTTTTTTTTAATCGTTTGTCTTTAATATCCACGGTGGCGTTGAATTACGCGGGTATGTTTTTTATCGGGAACTAAGTGGGATGTACACTGCTTTACGGATAATTTAAACGAGGGGTGAGGGTGAGGTTGCGCTTTCTTTTGAGTAGTATAAATTTTTCAAAAATTTTGCGTTGAGCAATTATGACAAGTAGTTTTTGCTTGGATCTTAAAATATTGGGGCAACGTAAATTAAGTATTTTGACAGATTAGTATTTTTCTTTATTACGATATTACCGTAATAAAAAATTACTATCTACATCTTCTTCAATGAAGGTGAACTTTCAAAACAGCTTGCATGCTGTTAGCAACTGGTACATACATCCTCCTTTAAAGTAAAATGTATGATTATTTGTACTATGTAGAAATTATGTAGGTAATAATTTTAAAATTAAATTATTTTACATGTTAATGGAATTTTTATGCTGCATTTGAATATCATACCGTACAAAATAATTCTAGTTAAAATAGTTATTAAAAATGATACTAAACTTGTAACGAAATATTTTTATATAATTTTTACTTGAAATTAGTTTTCAATTTTTTGATGTCCTACGGTCTTAAATGTAATTTCGTAAGATAAAGTTGTTACAGTTGGTTATAACCCTAAAGTAATATATTACGTTAGGTTTAAGATTTTTTATTGAACAAGTTTTAGAATAAAAATTTGATTATAAAAGTAACAAAATACTGTCGAAATTTGTATAATAATTAAAAAAAATATAATTGATTATTTATAAGTTGAATATACAACTTAAAACTAGTTATTATCATAATTAAGTTTGAATTAATTCATTCGTACGATAACATTAACTGCAATACACAAAACATTACAATAAATTTGATCAAATGAATATTTAATCAGATTAAAGTGCATCCAATTGGAAATTCCGTTTATCAAAAATCAGTTACATAAAAATAAAACAGCGCTTTTTCGTATTATCAACGAAAAAAAAAATAAGCACTAAAATACGCGTAATCGCGAAGCATTTTTCACGCTGCAAGCGCAGAAAAGATAAGGCTACGGAGCAAAGAAAGTCACGGCTGACGGATGTTCACCGAGGCAAAAGCCGCACGACGAGAGCCGTGCTCTCTTTCTCTCTCTCCCTCCCTCTCTTTTTCTATCTGTCTCCGAAAATCGTGCGTTCCGCAAAGTTAAATAACGAGGGAGGCGCGAATTATTTAGCAACGACAATTTTCATGGCGCGCCGTTGCGTTTCGACGGTCGCAGTTGCCGCATCGAATTATTGCGAATTTTGCTCTCCCCTTGACTCCTGCATTGGACATCGGTTTCATTTGCGGGGCTATATCTTTAAAAACATTTTTGGTGCCCGACATAACCGGCAAAACGTCAATAAATGCCACTCGTATTTTTAGATATGGAATAATTATACCTTTTAAAAGGAAGCTTTCAAATATTGCGTTTAATTCTGTCAGCAATAAACGTAATTTAAAAAAGGAATTATCTTGTTGAATATTCATCTAAATATAAAAGAGTGAATATTCAGTATATATTATATTGTTGAACAATATATAGTTTAAAGAATTAAGTAAAAACATTTTTTAAATTAGCTTAAAAAGCAAAATGAAGATTTAGACGCAAAATATAAAGTATATTAATAAATTAATTTACTAAAAAATTATTCAATTTGCACAAAAGTATAGATTTCAATCACAGCGAGAGAGTGGCTACAAATATACACTGTTTTAGTCAAAATAATAGTGTGACGAGATGTAACCGGTTTCCTTGTTATTACTCAACCTAGCCTCACGGGCTGGGTTTAAGATTTTATATTCTATAAGAAATCTAAAAAGCTTAAAATATATTTTTTCTAATAATCTAATCTATTTCAAAATTGAATGTTCAATTAAAACTATTTCTTTCAATATTTTATGTTCAATTGTAAATATCTATTTCAAAATGTAATAGTATCTTTCCAAAATTGAGATACTTGAACTACTTATAAATTGTTTTTTGAAATATTACATCATGAACTTTTAGACGAATAATTTTAATGATTGTACCACGTTAATTTAATGATTGTACGTTTGCTAAAAACCTCTTGATAGCAGTACCATTTTCAATTTTAAAATGTACTTTAACAAAGGTAATCCATAAACGCTCGCATAAAAATAATTAATATACATTGGACAAGTAATGAAGTGGAACTCAATAAAAAAAAGAAGTTTACGAGGCATGTCGAATCGGAAACTTTATTGTACACGATTTATCGAAAAGTCTTTTAATGAAATTGTTAAACTCAATAATACTAACTGTAATTGATGATAAAAATTTATGACATTTGTTGAATTTTTATAAAATTTTTTATTTTATAACATTCTCGATCGTTTGTTTTTTAAATACAAACAAGTGAATAAAAAAATAAATAAATTATGAATGAAGATTGATTTATAAACGTTCTAAAGGTTCCAAAAAATACAAAATAATTTTAACCAACTGATGCATAAAGTGTTTGCTTTTGTTAGAAGAAGGTATTGTTATCGCGGTGCAATTCATTGGGTTCAACGGATAATTATTTAAAAACTACTGACGCAGCTACAAGTGTTGAAAAGTTGAACGTTTATTTTGCGTTATTGACTTCGCGCGCTACTTCATTCGGAGCCAATTTCGCTTCGCGTCTCAATTAACAGTTGTAATTTTTTTTTTTCATCGCCATTTAATACACGCTGAAACACTTTTATCACGTACCAATTACTCCTTTACACGACCTAGCAAGATGTACAGTCGTAACAAAAAAAAAAAAAAAAAAAATTTGATGCATTGTGCGCGGTATCATGGACGACATTCGAGACGGCTATTAATGAATAAAGGACTGCCACAGTGTCGTTTATCATAGTTACAAATGGGTCGGCGTATGCGACACTGCAAAATAATCAGACTAACCTCTTTAAAAAGTAAATCGAAGAATGTGGAGTTATTTTGCAAACTCTATGCTTAGTCAGTTTTCATTACCTTTTGCACCGTCAGTAGTTCCAACTCGATGATTCGAAGTGAAAAAAAGCGGGCCAACGAGCGCGCGACAGGGTCCCGCGTGCATTTATCCCCCCAGCATTTTTATTCGTTAACGTCGTATCGTTCTCTGAATAACAGACACTGTCAAAATGTATAACAGATCGGCCGATTGTGTAATAAAATTAGTGCGGCTGTACATAATTAGTCAAACCGAGAATAGACCTCGCAGTTGTAAAGTTGTACAGTCATGCAGATTTCGTAATATAAATCTTTGTCACTATTCGGCGAAAATCATTTTGCGAAATGCGACGGCGCAGGGGAACAATTTTTTTTCGCACTTGTTTAATATAGTCAATAAGTATGTATGTGCATAATTTATCAAAATTTCATTTACGAGCAGCGCTAGCGGACCGTTATGTAATCGAGAACGTTAAAAGATCGATTTCATAAATATGCAAATTTTTGAAAGCAGCGTCAATTCAAATTGTCTCATTCTCCGTTGTGAAATTACCAAACCCTCGTAAATACAAGACAACGAAAAGTATTTTTATCTTCGATTTCCATTTTTATTGGTTGTTATAGAACTTATGAAATGCCGCGACTTTTTTGTTGTGCTTATTGCAGGCATTTTTTTTCGCACTTATAACGGATTGTTTACCTACATGCATCCGATGTTTCTGCGTTAAAGATTTATTATGTAACGGAATGTCGCGTTTAAGATAAAACAGTGCAATTTGCAAAACCACGTAATTAAACTGAAGGGCCTTTTATGTACAGTTATCCGACGACGCATAGCACATTGATGCATAAAATATACCCCGTACTTAATTGACATTGAAAATAGTAGTGTTTACAAATAAGAGTGACAGCATCTGTCCGGTTACTTTTGCAATTACGACAAGCAACGACATGACTATACCTGTAAATAAAGACACACTATTTTTAAAACAGAATTTTAATAGCAAGGTCTCCCTGGTGGAAAAATAAAGCATATTATAGCTATAAATTAGCTAATTTTTTACAATATGCTAAACTTATAGCGATAAATATAGCTATAATATCGTTAAGAACGACACGAATTCTGCCTATAATATAGCTAATTGTATGCTTAATAAAATATTATAAATTTGACAAAATGAAATGTTCCTCTCAGTGTAAATAATCATCAATTTTACAATAATTTGTTGACTATTTAAGATTATAAAGAATAATTGATCGGGATAAGTAATTGATGTAGCTTACAATTAGAAAGCTTAACAGTGCACGTTTTTAGGTTATGTTTTTTGTTTACAAAGTCTTCACCAGCCGAGAATACTTTAGATATATTTTTAACTATAAATTAGCTAGTTTATAGCTAGAAAATAGCTAATCGTTAGCTAATTATTAATACCTTGACTATAAAAGATGCTTTATTTTCCAACAAGGCTTTTTTAGCCAAATAACAATCAATTATTCATTACCACGAATTTTTTTTCTCATTTATTTTTTATTATATATACTTGTATAGTCATGATGATAAACCCGTAATTGGCTTTGCGCTCTTCGGGACGACCGAAATTACGAAACGAAACGACCGTTTAAATGTTACACAGAGATATCTCAACACCAATTTCTCTCTTTGTTTCTGCCAACGATCTCACCGCGTTCATACCACATTGCACGAATCTAAAAAATAAAAGTAAATAAATGAAAATCATATTTTTGGAGCAAATAATGAAAATTTTTCTAAAATGTAAAATTTCATATCGTACTCTTTAATTCACATATCAAATATTGGATATTTCACTGTTTTTATCAAATAATATGATTAAAATTTATATTTGAAATTGTTTCATGTAATCGCATTACTATAATACAAATAAATATTCTCACAACAACGGCCGGAATTCGTTGAAATAGCTGCAAAACCACTCTAATTATTATGGAACTACATTACAAGAATTTCACCACATTAATACTCTTGCGGACATGCCTGAAAATAACGGATCAAGCATTACACAATAATTATAAATAAACTAATTAATAAATAAAATAAATTCAATAATATCGAAATATGTAATTACAAAGAAACTCAACTTTTCGTGAAATACCTTGTAACCGTGGGCTTTAATGTAATTAAAAAGGGTATAATTGCACGTTTATTTCATTGAGTTATAGCTATAAAAATACATTTTTAATTTATTCCCGGAAAAATGACGTAAGAGTTTTTTTCACAGCAAAAAGGTACTTAAAAATTAAAAACTCAAAAATCTAAAAAACATAAAAAATCATAAATTAAAATCTCGAATACCTGAAAACATAAAAAGTGGAGTCAAGCTCTTTTGCCAGGAAGCCGCAGAATTAAATAAATAAAAAAAAAAAAAAAAAATAACACGAATAAACAGCGTTATCGTATCTTTGAGCGCAGCTTGCCGCTGCGCATATATAATACGAAACCGGAGCCCGGAACGGTCCCCTTATCGGCGCAATCGCCTCCGCGCTCGCGCATCAAGACGTTCTCGCCTCGCTCGCGACATTAGTCGATTAGCGCAGTGTCGACGTGTGAAATTGCAATTTCCGTCCGCCCGGGCGGTCGCTCTCCCCGGGCTCGTCCGATGCGCTCGCTCTCCCCGGACTCGTCCGACGCGCTCGCGAGGCCTGCGCGGCGCCTTTTCCCACGCCGCGCGTTCTTAAACGCGTGCTGCGCACCGCTGCTGCACTTTGCACTCTCGTCCCGAGCACACCGCCCCCTCCCCCGTCCTCTAGAGCAAACTGCAATTACTCGGGCGCACAATAGCCCGTCGGAGAGCGCGCCTCCCGCTCTCCGCGGACGCTTCATTTTTCTTGGTCTGCTTCGCCTGTTTTCCATGAAAAATCAGCTCGTTCATTTGCTCCCCGGGCTTCGAGTGTATCGGCGAGTTTAATGAGATGTGAATGAATGATGGGAGAAGCGTAACAATTGCCGCTGCAAAGTTTTTCAATTGGCTTTTTTTCCACGGCGCTCGCCGATTTATTTCGCGCGTTATTATTAAACTTGTCCTAGTTGCGGATGCTGGAATTTTGCAAATTATTTTTGAGTGCCTCGCGAAAAGCCTCGCGGCGATAATCTGTTAACTCTAGTTCTAGTTCTCTGTCACTCTAGTGACAGAGGCACTATTGTTATAAATTAAAAACAAAACTGCGAAATTATTTTTTTAATATTTTTTCAAATTACTGTTTTTTTAATAACTATTTTGAAATAATTATTTTTTTAAATAATCATTACTGATTTATTTGGCAAACATTGAGCCACTGAAAGAGTCGGTGAATAAAACTTTTCGCTTTAGTTTAAATTGACGGAGTTGCTGCGTTAACAGTAGCAGTGAATTGATGTTTACCCTCAATTATTTCAAAGTGTTAAGATAATAATAGGAAAATTTTATTAGTTGTTATTTCGTTCAAGTAGTTCGCTCCTTTCAAAGCACTTGAGCTTAAATGCATATAATTTTGAAATGAAAGTGAAAGCAAAGCTGAACCGTTTAGGCGTCTGTTAAAATGAGCATTTAAATGTCCAAACAGTATTAATAGATTTTCAAGAAAAATATCAGCTTTTTATATTACTTTTTAAAGTGCAATATGTAAATATTTATATTTGTTTACATCTATTTCAATACTAAATATCATGTGTAATTGTAGAGTTTACAGTTCGCTAGTGCATTAACTACAGTTATAGGCTGATCCTATGTGGGAGATACTGGATACGTACACATTAGTAGTCAATATTGATATGGCTTGCCACAAAATTTATAAAGACAATTAAATATAAACAATTAAAACATTTATGTGTGGATCGTTGTTCTAAAACATATTAACTTGTAAATGTCAATTTAATTCGTTCATTAACTGAAGCACACTCATCGTATTAATCCTAATGCGATTGAGTAATGGGTATAATCTTGTACAGTTATTTGTAACATAATTATGCTCTTCATCTTGTGAGCTTTCTTATCGAATCTTATCGTTTAGTGTGAAACTACAGCAAAAAATTATATGAATCATTAGCACATTCAGATAAAACTAAACAAGAAACATTGCTAAATCTTTGATTAAGCTATAAACTTAAAAATGTAATGACCTAAATTTTTTTTATTTAGTCCCATTTTAGTTCTCCTCTGAATAAGTAGATTATTTATAAGTAGAATAAAATTAATGTTCGAATAAAAAAACAACGAATCGAGATTTTATAGGTTTCATTATGAAAATGACTGCTGTAAAAACCATTTTTACAATTCTTGGCAAAAAAGACTAGAGGAAATAAGTAAAAAGAAAAAAGGTTATCTGATAAATCCAAGGATAATTCGATGACAGAGATATTAAATCTGTAAAAGATACGTAAAACGAAAAACGTGACGGCAAATCTGGGAATGATTATATACCTACGTACATGTCGTATCAAATGTCTTTTGAGTCCCCCCCGTACATACTCAGTCAGTGACCCACAACAATTAGTATCATGGAAGTAAAGGGGAGAGAGGCTCTTTATGTCTCACTTGACGCCGCGGGACAGGGAGCCCGAGATCGCCGGAAATGGAGTAAACCCGCGTGATCCGGTGTAATGCACAGGCCACTAAGTAGCGGCAATTTCTTAAAATCTTCTGTGATACTTAATGTTCGCTCCCGAAAATAATTGCCCCTATAATTTGCTTAATTCTAAGAACCATTTTTGACGGTCGTTTCGTTCTTTTTTTTTATTTTTACAATTGAGGATATCACTTAATGTCTTGCACGTTTTTTTACGAGGAATAACATTTTAATTGCCAGTTAGAAATTTGAAGGATTAATTTCAATAAAACGTCGCTATTAAGTTCATTGCTCAGACGAGGATGTATTTGAAAGATTTTCCAAGAAATGATAACGTCAATAATTCATAATGACCCAGAATCTATTATTTTCAAAATAGCGTTTAGAGGGGTACAGATTTCGGATAAATATCTTAAAGTAGCTTAAGCGACCGGAATCTGATGATAATAAATTGAGTTATTCAAGTCAGACCCGTATGTGCACTTTCAAACTGACGTTGGCAGCGGTTCCACGCTAATTAAATCCCAGGCCTTGGCGAATGATGGATGATACAACAATAGGCCTCTGATTGTATTGTTGATATAATAATCTGATTGCATGCACCGATTCTGACCTCAGGCTTATTTGCATAAGCCAAAAACTAATTTATAAGAAACTTTAGGAATAAAAAAGTATTCAAACTTTTTCATGTACCTTTCCAGATTAAATCATAGATTTTTTAAGAAGGTATATTCGACATTTCGTGATACAATTTCAACTTTGATACAACTTTTGGAATTTTATGAAACTAAAAAAATGAGAAATCTTTTTAAATTTCATCGCAGCGGTCATAATACTTTTTTCTCCTTTATCTCCAGATTACTTTTAGGATTTTAAGTTCGTTACGAGTTGGATATTCTCTATTGTCGTTTAAAAAGATTTTTTTAATGAATTGAATATATATACCTTTTTTAAAATAAATATAAATTATTCCAGTAATTAAACAATAACAATTAACAACACATGAGAAAGATCAAAGTAAGAATAAATACAAAATCAAATAAAATAATTTCGATTACTTATAAAGCGAAGATAAACATTGACATATTAATTACCAAATTATTGCGTTGTTAAATAAATATTCGTTTTATATTTCAAATGTTAAAAATTATAAGTTAAAAATTAGTATATATAAATATACTGTTATCTATAAGCTTAAATTAAGAACATACTTATTTGTTGTTTGATATTGGAAACATGAAACTGATGTTTAATTTACAATGCTATTTGCTTAAACATTATGTAGACGAGTATCACCAGCGATAGTTAGAAATTTACATCAAACTAGCGCGTGTCTTATCTTCACTAAAATTGGATTAGTTCACAAGTATTTACTTCGGTATTAGTCACATATTTTCCCGCAGTAAAAATGTACTACATTTAATTTTATCAAAAAAAAAATTCAACGTAATATTTAAAAGTAATTAAAGTTCTTATAACAGTGCATTAATTTTTTAATTTAAAGCAGTTTAAATGCCCATAAAAATCCGTAAATTCGTTGCATATTCTTTATTTGCGCATATCCCGCTACAGCGAAATTTTTTTGAAATATACAAAAACCACATTAACGCATTTAAGCTTTCCGCTGCAGTGACGCAATTGCGCCTTGCCTGTAATAACTAAGGCCCCGCGCGCCCAAACGTTAATTGCAAAAAGCAAAACAAAGCAAGGCATTACCTTGCAGCCGAGCGACAACTTTTCAACTGTTAGTGTCAACGATGCGGTCGCACAGTTCGCTTAAGTGTCCATCGACGTTTGCTGGAATTTTATAAGCTTCGCGGACCAGATACTCTCGAGCTCGATTGCGCTCCACGTCTTATCTTTTATTTTCACTCGCGCGCGCGCGCGCACGGCGATTTCCGCCGGAATAAGATCGCAACGCGCGTTTTTCTCGGCGCTTTATGACAGGCCATAACCTCGAAGCAATTGCTCTTGCATCGCGTTTTCAGCTCATTCGACATTCAGCCGAGGGTTTTTTCTTTTTTTTTGACCTTCGACAGTGCCGGTGATCTCTCTCGCTCTGCATTGAGAAGAGAAGCTGACGTGCCGGTTCATCGACCGTGCCACTGCGGAAAAAAGTGAGTATCGGGAATAACGTCGAGGTAAAATTCCTAAGAATCTCAACTTAGCAAATACGCCGGGGCTATTTTGAGCATTGTAAATTAGCTGATTCACGAACAATTAGTTTGTCCTTGTTGTACTCAATTTATTCAAATTTCCATTTTATCCTTTAGACTTATTTTCGAGGAATCGTGATGCATAATTATGATTATTATTTCATTTCATGATTACTGCATTGTATTTTAACGCTGCACGTATCTAGGATATCATTTCTCTTCGGTGCTCACGTTCTTCAGTTTTTTTTTTAATTTTAATTTTTTTTTTTAAGAATAAATATTTTACTTATTATGTTAAGTATATTTAATTCTACAAGCTACTAGAAAAGAAGCTGCCTGGCCATTTGTCTGGAGTAGACTTCTGGTCCTTCACTGAAGAGTACATCAATGGCAATTAAGGAAACACCAAATATTTACATTAAAAAGACTTATAACAGAAAATTTCCTCTTTTTTGTAAGAAACAAAATTACCTTTGATTTAAAGGATCGTCAAATTTTAATTTTGATTTCACTACTGTGCATGTTTGACACTATATCGAACTTTAAGTTATAATTGAGTATGTTATGAATTAATTCTGATTTAAAACTTATTTATTCCATTAATTATAAATACGAATTTATATTAAAAATGATATCCACACGCGCGGAAGCGAGTAGCTGCTATACAGCGTGGTACAGTGCACAACACCTTCCTTATCGATATAGGCAATTAGCGATAACTATGGATAATTTAATTACATTTTTATAATGGAAATATTGCGAAAATTATATTATAATTAGTTCAATTTATCTTATTTGAATGAAATTCTATAATAAGCAAGTAAACTAAATCATTGAAGCGTTATTAATTAACAATAAGAATCGTTTTATCACAAATTAAAACCTTTAAAATTTAGATTATTTAGCCTCGAAATTTATCAGCCATACGCACACCTTTTATTTGCTTCTCAAATTTATGTTCTACAGCTGTCTCAATAGTTTCCTGTTTTTCAAAGAGACTGACAAGGCACGTGTGTCGCTTGTTCGCTTGTACACCTCCCCGCCGATGTTTGTGCTGACACCGAGAATCCGAAAAGAATATATAACGTCGCGATCCAATCGACCCAATTACATCACGGACTTATTGCACGCACCGTTGCGCGAAGCGTTTTCTTCTCTAATTGAACTTCGAATGCAAAGTACATAGCCACCTCCTCAATTTCACTCTCACCGCTTAGAAACGTAGCGCGCGCGTTTGCGAAATTCCTCAATGTCAACCGACTCACGACTCGGCGACGTGTCGAAACGGCGCCGAGCGTTATTTCGAATTCATGAAAGATTCACGGTCATCGCCGCGTCTCGCCGCAAGAAAATTCGTCCGATATGTAGGCGACACGTCGCTCGCGTGCGCGGGTATAACATCAATTGTGAAGGTACGCGGTACACTCGCGCTCTCCTTCTCTGTTGCAATTCGTGAGTGATGTTTTTTCTTTTTTTTTTACCCGGCGCTTTGATGGATTTGCAAGCCGCCGCGAACGACGCGCTTATTAATGGACAGTGATGACCTTTTTTCGGATGGAAATGCCGCTTAGAGCGCTCACGTGGGTATTTCAAAGGTATCGCTTTAATAACATACATCAATGGAGTTCGCTGATTGCTGAAATGAAATGTATTTATACTGATAATGGGATGGAATTTTAGATTGCATAAAATTTAATTTCGAAGACCTGCTGAAACCCTTGGCAGTACGTTGATGGAATCTCAAAATTGCACAATTATTTTATAATTGAATTAAAAAATTTCTGTTTACTTTTTCTTGTGTTGTGATTAAATCGTTTCTTCTATGCGCTGATTATTTTTTTTTTTTTAATTTTTTGTATGTACAATATAAAACTTTTTCACCTTGCTTTTAATCTATTCTAATGCCAATGTTATGGAATAATTTCAAGTGAAAAATAAAAAAGAAAATTAACTGTAAATTATTTGAGATGAAGGACATACCTGAAACGTGAGAAAAATTAGTATAATCCTTGGCAAAATTACGACTTTTACAGTAACATTTGCTACAAGAAAATTCGTAATTTTATAAAAATTTATAGTAATTTTTTAAAGATTTATCGTAATTTTTATCATACTCCTAAAATATACTAGAACTATATTCAAATATGTTAGCTTTCTAATAATTTAAAAAAACAGTACAAATACATTTTTCAAGAAACTATTTCAATAAAGGCAGTCGGTGCGAACATTAAACTAGACTATTGCACTTTTCGGTACACCTTTTTTCTCCGCGTCCTTTGTACTTTCTGAATTCATTCCAAAGAATAATAAAAAATGCATCAAAATTTCTAGCGCAAGTAACTTTTGTACCTCGCGAATTACAACACGGGCGCGCGTAACATTCAATATGGTATCTCGGGACAGCGTCTTCTCATCGCGCGCGCAACAATATTTTCACAAAACAAAAAGTCGCAGCGCTCGAAAAAAAAACTCGCGAGATTTCAAAAGAGCGCTCACGCGCTAAGCCGGCGTATATTTTAAATAAAATTTTGCAAAATCCCGTGCCCCGTCACATCTCTCCCGAGCGGCATTCTCTCGAGCCTCTTGTTCGAAGTGATATTCCATTAGGAGAACAGGCGCAAATCGGGTCCTCTCCTTTCTCTTCCCCGATGGTGCCGCTCGCGCCCGTACAGAGCCTCGCCGGCGCGCCTGTGTACGTGCAAGAAAGTGAAAAGCCCGCGCCGGTTGGCGGCCGCGCGAGCGCGAAACGGGCCGTCTTATAAGGTCACCGATTCGTAATACCGGGTCCCCCCCTCAGCCGGTCCGGCTCGACCAGTTCGAAATTACACGGAACCTCATTATGGGGCATTAATTAGCACGTTAAGCCGGAAGATCCGGAGACATTTTTTTTTCGAGAGAGAGAGCCTCGTATCTACGGCAATTTTTTTTTTGTTTAAACGATTTTATAACCTGGGCGTACGATAATTTTTCATCGAGGCGGTTGTGTTCAAAATAAAAAATATTTTTCACTTGTCAGATTCCGTAACTGCACGATATCGATTGAACGGGAGTTAATCGATCGGTAAAATTTTCGAGCGCGCGATGTTACACTTACCGGTAACAAGAAGGATTTAATTAACTTTAATTCGAACGAACGGAAAAATGTATCCCTCGTGTAGAAAGTCTATTCAAAAACTAATCCTCGCGGTTATATAAGCAGCTATTATAGCGGATAACCGGTTATCACAATATCTAATGGCTGTGCGAACAAAACACAAAATTATGCTTGATAAGCGTTGAAATCGTCCGACTAATTTTTCACGTTAACTATAAATTTTAGACTATATACGCAAGTAAAAGTTACGTCACCTCCCCGGTGGCGAGGGAAACAAATGAAAAAGCTTAAAAGCATTCTTTTACACGCGTACTTCGGATAGTGGAGTAGATTGTCAATGCGAGCGAAGTTCGAACGTGAAAAACGCGTCTCTGCGGCGCGCATTCCGCGGCACTCGCCCCAGGAAGAGGTCGTGCGGCTCGCTCGATCGAAAGCGGCTTTTTTCCCGCCGGCTGTTTTCCCCCGCTCTCTTTACTTCCTTTCTTCCGGAGGCGAGCGCGCGATTTGGTCAACCCACTGCTTTTTCCGGACCCCACGGTGGACAACTCGCCCGAGCATCAAAGCTCGGGTACAGGAAGCGCGGAAAAGTTGGCAGCGTGTAAGATCCGCGCACACCCACTGACAATATATATTGCGCCCCGGCCGCCGGCGGATTTTGTTTACCCAAGCATGAAAATTAAAGCCGCGCAATGTTTTCCGCCAAAATCAACAGCGTCCCGGAGTAATACCTGGTGTTTGTTAAAAGAATATTGAACATTTAGGGGGTACTTTGCGTTCTGTTGATTCGTTTTTCTTTTTAATTGAAACGAAACTTTTTTTTGCTTACAGAAAACGCGTAGTTGTTTATTCTTTAACGTTGCAGTTGAATTTAATGTACAAACTTTCCAGTTCTTTCGCGAACTATAAGTTACATGTCTGTGATGAATATACAATGGAAAGAAAAAAGTGTACCCTATAGTCTGCAGAAATTGAAATTCACAATAAAATGTTCGTAATCCTTTTTTAGTATATTTTTCAGAATAAAATAAAATAAAATTTCTTAAGAAAAAGGATAATAAGTTAAAAAATAATTAATATAACACAATAGATTTTTCATTTCTTTTGTTTTTAAAAATTTAAAACAATCGATTCATTCCATCAAATATTTAAATACTCGCACATAAATAACTTAATTACTCGATTCTCGGAATAAACGAAAAATCAACTTTTGCAGCGTATTAAATATTTAAATAAATAAAAGTTGAAAAGATTTTATAACTGGAAAATTTGCAATTATTTAACCAGGGAAACTTACAATCGCGTTATGCAGAGTAGCGTTTATCTTTTAGTAGCTGTGAATCTTGCGGGTGGGAAAAGAAAATGAGAAAGAAAAGGCAACCATCCATCCTTATAGTTAAGAACCTAATTTGAAGTAACGCGAACGAAGTTTTACGATCTTGCTTAGGTTTACGAGACTATTCGCGTTTCTCCAAATTTATTTTGAAAGTAACAGTGTGGCATAATACTACTTAAACCATTATTTTCCCACGCGTTTATTTAAATTACTTTGTTAAGCAATGAATGAAAAGCTGATAAATACTTTAATTTGCATTGATTTTATCCACAAGTGTACTTCTTTACACTGAAAAAAATAATGTAGAAAAATTTACTATAAATACTTGAAGATGAAAGACAGTCTTGAAACATCGTAAAAACTACCATAAATTGTGGACAGATTAAAATTTTTATTATAAAAATAACCATAACTATGGCAAATTTTACTATAAAAACAACATATCGATACCCCGTACGAAGACTAGCACCATTCAAAATTTTAAATGGAAATTAACACGGGCAAAAGCTGAACGGTGCTAGTCTTCGTACGGGGTATCGATATATCCTCCATTTTAGATAATTTATAGTAAAATTTCCTATTTATTTTTCTCAGAGTGATGTTCGTGTATGTACTCTCATAACGTAGAAGAGTCAAACATTCAAAAAAATCTCTCTATTGGAATGAAAAATCATTCTTTTAAAAAAAAAACTCAACCACTCGAAGTTCAATTGGCTAAGTTATCATTCGCTTCAAGTGGTTT
>JAXIUT010000024.1:1420357-1461386 GCA_035586675.1 Eurytoma californica
AAAACTGCACGTTTTACGTGCAATTATTCTGTACAAAGTAAACGTGAATTCACTTTTTTTTTTAATTATATTTTTGTTATTTTAGCTTTTACGCTAGTTAACGCTCCGAAAAAATCACCAATTTCAGTAAACTTTATAAACATGTTATAATAAATACACTTGACGGGATGAATGCGCTCGCAAACGTAAAAATTTTATAACAACCTCGCATCATCAGAATTAATTCACTTAAAAAGTTCGCTCGTTAAATATTGACATTTCAGGGGAGAATTTTAGCTGACTTTCGCAGCAAAAAAATTATGTACCGTTGCGTCACCGCAAAAAAAACAATTGAACGATATTTTTTCCCCCGCCGAGTGAAAAAGAAGAAGAAAAAAAAACAACGTGAGACTCGAACACGTTGCGCAGCCGCAAATAGACCTTTGTAACATTATCATAAGAAAAGGCGATTCTGCAATTATTTAGATTACAGCGGAAGCGCATCTTTTCCGTTCGCATCGCTCGTCATTACCTGAGATGTCGCAACTAAAAAAGAAAGAAAAAAAATGAAAAAATCTTTTTTTCAACATAGGACTGTTATAAATATAACTTGGAGAAATTTCGAGTTTTCCAGGAAAATGTATTACATTCGAACGTAGATTTGTATTCTATGATAAACCGACTAAAATGACAATGGAATATACTACCAATATACTACCTCGTCTGAAGTAACGTCTTCGAACTCATTGCGTTTAAACGGGTGATAAAATCGTGATCTTATACTAAAACTGAGAAAAAGCTTTTGTAAAAATAGATTTTCTGAAAAATATTACAGTTAGGATTTTAGTTATTTTTATCATTATTGAAGTAAATTTTACTTAGATTTATTATTCTTTACAAAATAACTGTATAGTAAAAGTTTTTATGTGGGCATAGAACATAAAATTTACTATACACTTTTTGATTTGTAGACTCGACTGTAGAAATTGTTATAAAAAAAAAAATAACAAAATAGATAACATAATTCTAGTATAGACTACTATATTCAGGTTCACTAGGGAGTAAAGTAAAATAAAATAAACATTTATCTTTTTTCTTAGTGCAGGTATAATTGTTTCGATTAGTATTTAATTATATTTATATATCTTTTTTCTTTGCACGTTTAAATCTAACGTCAGGTTTTAATCCCACCATAAATCGTATTCAACATGGCTGGAAAACTCTTCTTCAGAATACTACAGCTTTGATTAACGATAGAATTATGCCTTTCAAAAGAGCAGTTAAATCATTGACCCTTGTATTTTAAGGTACTATAATTTCTGGAACGAATTTTTTCGTATTTGATTTAGCTCGTGTACGCACTAAAATAGCACTGCTAGAAATTGAGTATTAAAGTGGAGTAATGAGGATTAAAATGTAATCTTCAATCCTGAATCTGAATGCATTTTGAATTAAATTTTAATCCTTATTCATCCATTTTAAAAGTACATTTCTATAACAGGGAGAACAAGATAAAATAAAAAGCACTTTACTCCGAAAAGTAAATAAATAAAAAGTATGTATAAATCTAGCGCTAACGACGGTGTTGCTCTGCCAACAGGTGTTCGTGTACTCGCCGCAGGTGTACCTGCGCATCAAGGAGCGGCTGAAGACGCGCGGCGTGGCCGACCTGTCCAGCCTGGAGCTGAGCAACTACTTCTCGCCGTGGTACGCGGAGCACATGGGTGCCATACAGTCGGCCTCGGGCAACCGCTCGGTCGAGGCCTGGGCGGTGGACCGGCTGCGCGTCCAGTACTACATATTCACGTACGCCAGCCTCCTCAAGCTCCACGGCGACGGGGCGCTACTCCGCCAGCTCGACGGCCTCCTCGGCAACGAGGCGCTGCTGCAGCTGCAGCTGCGCACCCTGGCGCCCCTCTTCAAGGAGCCGAAGCGGCGCGAGTGGTTCCTCGAGGTCGTCGACAACTACTTCAAGCTCTGGGAGGTCAACATGTGATCGGGCGCAGCCTGAACCGGGCCGGGCCGTCCAAACGAAAAAAAAAGAAACACCCTCCCCTCTCCGTGTCTCGCTTCCGAGTCTCTTCCTTAGACTATCGTGTAATTTTTTTTTTTTTTTTAATATTAAACTTTTCCTTCTCGAGGACCAAAGGTGCACCCTCGATCTCGGGTATCCGCTCGCCCCGAGGGACTGAGCGCGAGCCACGACGTCGCAGGGCGCTATGATTAAACGACGACTCGTTTTTTTTTTACACGTACGAGGGTGTACAATTTTTTTTTTTTTTTTTTTTTTTTTTTTTTTGCTGTTATTGTTATGAATAAGTATTTATTGTATAATCGTTAGTAGGAAAGAAACATTTTATACATGAGAAGAAAAACGTTTTTTAATATATCACATGCATTAGTCTTAACGTGTAATGTGTTAATGTCTAAGGGGCGCGAGCTGCCGCGCTCGCGCTTTAAGCTCTCGTCGCCGCCGACTGCGCGGCACTCTCCTCCTCTCTCCCTTATACACAATCCTCGGGGCGCCGGGCTCTACCCTCCAAGTATCGAGAAATTCGCCACGGTAATTAAGCGAGGATAGCGATGACAATTTGCGGAGTGCGCGCGGTGATCGGACGCCCTAGCCGAAATTATACAGGGTCGCGGAAATGTGCTAGAGCAATGCATTTAAAGCTTCGCTGTGTGTGTTTCTCGAACAGTGCCAGTTTCAATTGCGTCGGAACATTGATTGACCTTTAGCGCGGTCGGTGAAATTCCGGTGCCGCGTTGCGGTACCCTTCCCCCCGGCTGTAGCTCGATTATTAGCCGCCGAGGATTGAACGCCGAGAAAGTTTAACGCGCACAATTCAAACCTCGCTACGGCGGGAAGGGGCTCTTAACTTTCGTCGCGGAATGCGCTAGCTTCGTCTCGGAGCGAGACTGACCGTTCGCGACGAGGCACGGGAATTTCGCAGTCCGTTTAAATTCGTAGGTAATTTGTAGATTCGAATTTTTAATTTTTATTTTATGTTTATTTTAAGTTATGTATTTTTTTAAGTACTCGTATGAACTTACTGGTGGAACCTGTAATTTTTTTTTCCTATAGGATCAACGACCAATGATACATTTTAGGCTATTAATGAGTATTTAAGTCCAGTTGGCACTAAGAGTAACGTGAAGTCTTAAAAGTGTGGGCTTCGATATTTCGTATGATCTATTTACTTTTTTGCTCGAGCGAACGAGTTTGCGAAGAATCGTAACGATTTGTATTTGTTTTTAGTACGTTTGTTAGTAAGAACGGTTTATTTTTATGATTTCTTTTAAATGCAAAAGGCTTTTTGAAAATCAAAATAAAAATCAAACGTCAACACTTTCATTTTGATGTACATTGATTGATTTTTAAGTAACTTTGTCACCTATAGGCACATAGGTATATTTTGTGATACATTTACATGATTAAATTAAACAAATGAATTTTTTACAATTAAATGATTCTTAATTTTTTTAGCGTACTCGATTAATTAAGAATGCGATCGAACAGATCCGCTTCATCCTGATGCAACTGTGAGTTGCTAATGGCAAGTTAAACATCGTTATATTTGAAATTTGAAACTTGTATGTTCTAGTGAGAAAGTAACAAAAGTCTTCAAGCATAAGCATCTATTTGTCAAGGATAATTATAGATGATTTTTTAGTACATGATTAAAAATATGTGTACATAACTCTTTTTGAAGTTTAAAATGAAATTTATTTAATTTTATTATTTCTTTCCTCGCTAAAATTTTTAATTTCATGTACATTATTACGTTAATGCAAATCTGTTAACTAATTAAGCGCTGCCGACATATGCGTTCGAAGTACAAAAGTGTTTGCTAAGCCTAGTAATTGATAAGCATGTCAAAGAAGAATACCGCAAACAGAGAGACGTAAATGAGCATCGAAAATTATGGCTGAGGACTTTATAATAAAGCTTCCTCTGAGACCAAAGTTCGATCAAAGCATCGATATTAAAAATTGCCTTATCTAGACTTTCAACTTATGTATACATAAAAAATGTTTATGAAGAAAACTAACGACTTTTTTTCATTCAATTAAATTCCTTCTTATCACTTGATCCCACGAGTTCAGTTTAACAGCAATTTTTAGATATCACACTGATTTTGTCAATACTTCATTGAAAAGTCCTTTATACATTTTTACTGTCAATCGCTTTTTTTAAAAGTTGACATTTTCACACTTGCTTGCTGATCTCTTCCTAACTTTCTTCCATTCACAACCATGACTATTGGGGTTTCAATTCGGATCGATCTAAAATTGAAATCCTAAAATCATACGCACAAATGAGTACTGAATAAACTTTAAATGATTGATAATCACTTTAAATAAAACATTACATTATTCGAATATGAAAATTGATGATGTGTCACAAATGGCTCAGGAATAGCTACAGAATCTCCAACTGTAACTCCTTTTCCCTTTGCTAAATTGTATAAAGTCACAGCCATGCAGGTTTTTTCTTCATCAACCATGCAAAAAGCACTGTAATTATATATCGATTATTGTATAAGTAATTATAAAAATAATATAACAATTTTTATAATAAAACAATCACTTACAAAGGTACTGAATCAGAATCTTGAATCCAACATACAACTTTGCCAAATACTACTTTCTCCAAATTGATACCAGGCACTAAATTGCTTAATGGAGTCATTTCCAATTTTACAGATTTATCTCCTGACGTATAATTTCCTCCTCTGTAAGGTCCCAAGTGTTTTTCGTTTAAAGCCTAAAAATTTAATTTATGTAAAGCGATTTGTTTCATATTTATTTGATCATGGTTACATTTACTAAATACGTACCTGAATCATTTGAAATAACTTCTTAGGTTTAATACTACCTTTTGTATTTACAGACGATTGGACATTGTTCAAATACTTTAATAATTCGTTTTGTTTTTCTTTTGGTGTTTCCCATGTGGGATCTAATAATGCTGCTTGTTGAAATGACTCTAAAGCTAATTTATATTCTTCTTGGTACTTTAAGGCCTATTAAAGAAATCATTCATTAATGACATTGAAATATATGTGCATTAGGTAAATAATCATACACAATTGTAAAATTAGCATACCATAGCTTTATTATAGTGTAAATCAGGATTACTTTTGGCAGTTAAATCTTTTTCCTGTAAATAAAATCAAATTTATTATATCCTGTAATATAATAGATTTGTTTAAAAAATGCCCACTTACTGCTTGTCCATAAGCTGACATACAAAGTCTCAAGATAGAAGGATTTTGTGCTATTGTGAAAAAGGAAGACAAATAAGCATTTCCTAAAATAGCCCATGATACACCATCAGATGGATCGAGGCCCACTGCTTCTTTTGCATATTCAACACCTTGCTGAACATTTTTTATTTTTTGTTCTTGCGTTAATGCAGCTTCTTGTCTAAGAACCATTGATAAGTTTCGCAATGAAACTTTATTTTTTCCCTGTAAATGAAAATGTTAATTTCATTTTTGTGATTACAAGTGTAAATTAACTAATGTTAAATAATTATTAAAATGTAATCCAATATTGTTAAAAATTTAATACTGTTCAAATAAAAGTCAACAAATAAACTTACATGGGGGAGAGCTCCAATAAAACAATTTTTTGCTTGTTGAATGTCATCATTTTTCCAATAACATTCTCCCAACTCATTCCAAGCTTCCACTAATTTTGGTTCAAGTTTTACTGCTTTACTTAAAAGTTCTTCAGCTTGCGGAGTAAACTTATCAATAACATTTAAAGTTTTTCCTTTTAGGTAATAATATTTAGCTCGCGAACCATCAATTTCATATCCTTTACACTCATCAAACTTAGCCAAAGTAATCTTCATTTCTTTTTCAACATCGTTGTGTTTATTAATTGCATTTTCTATTGAATGATTTTCAAAATAATGATCTCGGAATAGGTAAAGAGACTTTACTTTATCCTGTAAAAAAATATTCTCGTATAAAAAAATAAAAATGTCTTATAGGCTAATTAAAGAAATAGGCATTACTGTTAATAAAACTATCGGATCTTCCTTAATCACATTTGGATCTTGTGCCCCAGCAACAACCTTATCGTCAATAATTGCAGACATCCTTTATAAGGATTCCTCAGATATTTTGTAATTTGTCTGTTATCATCTCAATAAATACTCAAGACCTAAATAAAAATTAAAGCATTGCAGTTAAATAAAACTTATTTATTTGATAACAAAAATGTTCACCTACCAGCTTTGTTTTCTAACGGATTAATCATTTTTGTATACAATAATCTTTCACTATTTTATATAAAATTGGCTGTGCACACAAATGTCATTTAAACTATAATAATCACAAATAAATTGTTTTCTTTTAAATCCTAGAAGGTATAAGAAAATGAATTGGTTTGAAATTTCAAAGTGTATTTTTAGGTTATAAACCTGTCAAATAGAATACTAAAACAAACCAGGTGTATTCACATGAGAGTGTCGTGTACCGGTATGTTAAGATGTTAAGTAAAAAATGACTAATGATGTTAAGTAAAAAGTACAAAACACTTTGCCTTTACGTCAAAACTATTTTTACACTTTAGTGCTAAATGAATATTTAAATAACTTATTAACAATATTGATTTGTGCATTCAGTGCATCAGACATTAAAAATAGGAAAAAGTTCGCCGATACTAATTTATTGCTATGGACGTTCTCATGTGGGCGATTTAACCTTCATCGGTGACGTCATTGCAGCAGACTAATTTTGGGTTACTTGCCATGTGCTGCCACCGCAAAGATGCGACGCGAAGCTCCATTTCAAAAGCACCGGCCCACTAACCGCAGGCAAAAATCGATGATTCGCGAGTAATAAAACATCAGTTTGTGTTTCGCCTGGGTTCATCCTTTCGCAGCTTCTTCGCCGCTGTTTCACCCTCGAGGTGATCCAGTACTCGTTTTCGGCGCAGCGTAGGTGGTAACTGGTAGATCAACGAAAATGGAGTCAGCTATTGACCATTTGGAGCAAAGCGTAAGTCAGATTATTTCTTGCAGTGTTATTTATTCGAGCGCCAAGAGGGACATTGCTCCCAATCTTGCACTTTTCTGTCGTGCAATTTTTATTAATATAAGAAACTTTGTTTTTCCTAAAAAAAGAATATTATAATAAGGTTAAACTTTCATACCTGCACAGATTCTATTTTATTAATGGTATATAAATATTTTCAGGTCCAGAAAGCTGATGGTAAACTTGATATGATTGCTTGGCAAATAGATGCATTTGAGAAAGAGTTTGAAGATTCAGAGTCAGAGGTAAATTGTAGCGAATAAATTTTTAGATGTTTGACTACAGTGAATATATATTTTTCAGCCGGTGTCAGTTTTAAGATTATTGCGTTCTGTAACTCAAGTGAAAGAAGAATATCAGGTCTTGCGTCAGGATATTCAAGAGGTTCAACAGTTGCAGAAACAACTTACCGATTCTTTGAGAGCTCAACTGTTACAGGTCCATGGGCATTTCAATGTTTTGCGTAATAGAATTGTTGGTCATACAAACAGGACACCACAGCTTAAGTAAAAATAGTTATTTAATCTTTTTAGAAGCTGCTATTTTTCTTTCTGTTATAATGTAAGGACTTTATTTATATAGAATTTTTTTTATTTTTTTAACAAATACAAATTTGCCTAAGCAGACTTTTGGCCCTCGAAGTTTTGAAATCTGAAAAAAATTTAAATACGCAATGTTTTACTTGTAAATTTTTTCAATGTGAGCAAGAAAGCAAGTAAAACTAAGAAAATAGTGAGTGTGCATGTTGATCCGGTGCACGGGGCCAAAGAAAGATGGAATATATATTCAAATTAAAAGAAAGAGAATAATTTATTTAATCAACTGCTGTTCACAGCCTTTTGAATGATACATTTTGTTGCGCTTGGCAAACAGCAATGTGTTTACATGCTTGTACGAACATCGCTTTACTTAAACAGCTCCTTATAAGACGGAGCCTATTCATGAAGCAGAATTAAATTGCATGCATTGAATTTATTACATAATATTAAACAAAATGATAAAGCACATAAAATGCACTTTAAAGCTTTCAATTTCATCTGGTAATATTCAAGCCATTTGCAAAATAATATTGGTTTATCTCTTATAATGATGTTAAAAATAGGGAGATATTACAAATTATTTTTATTAAAATTTTTAAATATTTTGAAACTTTTAAAACAATGTTAATTAATGTTGTTACCTATTAATTCTATTTCTGAATATAGTTCAAGTAGTAAAAAAATGACAAAGCAATCAGTATTTATAGATTAAACATTGCTGCTGCAATGCAATTTTTTATCATTGGTTTAATAAAATCTTTTAAAAATTTTGGTAGATTAAAATGAAAAATTTTGTAAAAGCTAAAATAGTGACAAATAATTCCTTCACATAATTACTTTAAATTATTTTATCATTAAATAATACTTTATTTATTTTACAAATTAATTATATGTAAAGAATTAATTTGATTAATTATTCAAGTGTTTTTACTAAATAAGCGGTTCATTTATAACATTAATTTGATAAATCTAGAATTTTTAGCAAGAATTAAAATATTGCCTTAAGACTTTAGAGCACATATATATGAAATAATGCATGTAATGTATTAAGTATAGGTAAAAGTATACTTTTAGATGTTCTATGTATTTGAGGGTAAAGAGATAGGGCAGTGTTGCTAACAAAATTAAAGAAAAGCCATATTAATATTAAATAATAATTATTATTAATATATAAATAAAAATGATCATTTCAATTTCAAATAACTATAAAAAGGATATTTTTCCTTTTTTGTTATGAAAATAAACTTTCAGTCATTTCCAAAATTAATAAAAATATGGTAAGAATTGACATTTTTTTATAATCAAAAGATTATACGAAAAATATATTGCCCTTCTCTTCCCTCATTTGAACTTAATAGAGATATATATCTAATTACTGTGTCTAGTGAAAGTTTCATACACCTGTACTTAGTATATAACATTAAAAAATAATTTCATTTATGTCAATCAAGATGTGCAAACTTTTATATAGAAGAAATTTAATTAATGTAATTCAATATTATTGAAAATATAAGTAAAATCAATTGTCAATTTAAATTTAAACTTAATGAAATCTTATTGTTAAAATTTTAATACTTAAATTATAAAAATGTCAATTTACGGTACAATACTTATGATAAAATTTATTTTTTAATCATTTACAAATTTCGAAATCGAATGAATTATTTTTTTCGGATTTGTTATAAAAAATGCGGAGTTTGAATCATTTTTATCCGTTAAAATATGTCAATGTCTTTCGAATTCTATTACATTTTTTATAAAAATTTACAATTTTCAATTATATAAAAGCAAATTAATCAAATGCCTGTATTCAGGAATTATCTACTCTTTATGCATGTAAGCTGAGAGAAAAATGGTCTGGAACACATTTATGCGTGCCAAAATTTTTAATAATTTACATCTATAATTTGGAGCTTATACATATAATTATACTACTTATAATGTGACAGTTATTGACTAAAAAAAAACTTTGACACTTTAGATCACATATCACTTCTACGAACATTTTCTACAAAAATTAATTAAAAACATTTTTTGCACATTTACAGCGTTTCTCATATGATGCTAATTAACGGCGCACCAATTTAATAACGTAAATCAATTTGTTATTTAAAAATACTCTAGAAAAACAGCTTTCAATTAAAAAAAATTCAATTGTTTATAGGAACTATTCAATCATTTAATTCTTTTTAATTTGAAGTATTTCTTATTTTATGTGGAACCTGAAATAGTATTCACTTTTTAATTAATTATCTTTCATTAATTAATTTTGAATGGGTCCTATAAATAGAATATGGCTATAATGTTGTGTTGTGTTTATATATTTTACTAAAGCTTCACATAACAAGCGACAGTATTATCGATGTAATGAACAACAAATAGTATTTTAGATTGATATTATTTATTTGTTTGTATAATATTAATATCCTTTGACAATATTCAACATTATTTTTCTAAGCGATTCTCAATAGTACAAATCCATATAGATGCATTTGTACCAAACAAACATTGAAAGCTAAATGTTTTAATTTTTTATACATTAATTTTTTTAGACTTATTAAAACAAGAAGCTTTTAATTATGAATAACTAAAAATTCTTTTGTGCAGAAGATATAAGTGATAATTTAAAAATCTTTTTAAAATTTGTTACAATAGCAGTAAGTGCCGTTGTTGTTCATTATACAAATGTTTTTTAAATTATATTCTGTAATAAGTGTCGTTATTTATTTAAATAATCATAGGTGAATTAAAAAGATTTACGTATCTTTTAATCCCTTGTGTTAGCGAAAATATGTATCTTACAAAACATTTAATGCATTATACTATATACAATAAAATGTTATATCTGCAAACAATTAACGGTGTAACATTTATTTTGTTAACGAATATTTACATTTCACTTTTAGTCATTTATAAAAGACCTATGTTTCCAGTTACTCGAAAATTTTTCCCCTCAAACTATTTGTAAATTAATCCAGGATATTTTAAATTTTAAGTTATTTGTTTATTTAGCAAATAAATAAATATACTTAATATTTATAATTATTCGTTAATTCTTAATATAACCGATTACTCGAAAAATAATCTAAAATCCTTTTAAAACTTGGATATTTCCATATCATTCATCCAGTTGTTGATTTATCGATGAGCAAAACAAAACCGTAAACTACAAGCGATTTTTGGTACGGGGACTCGACACGAAGAAGTTACGTTTCCGCACATTCTCCACGGTGACTCAAGGTTTCTCACGCTAGCGACTACCAATGCTGCTTCTTCTTAAATCTCCAAGCCTTCAGGAAACGATTCAATCTTAAGGAAGATCGATTTTAGTCTAGCAAAGGGATGTGAAAGTTATTCCTTACAAAAAAGCTTAAACAATCGTTACATAAAAGTTATGTGCAGTATTCGAAGATCGTTGGTGATCTAATGGCGTAGCTGACAACTGTGACAATATTTGTATGTAAATAACGATATCACATTTAAACGAAGCTACAAAAGCTGGTCTTCCATTAGGACGATAGCAATTCATATGCAAAATATTTTATCTTCGTGGTTTAAAAAAAATTATCAATAAAAAAATCTCCTTCGCCCTTCAGTAACCCAGGGTTAGTCACTTCCTGCCTTTCAAAATGCTTCGCATCGTTATATCAACGGCGCATACACTTCGGTCGAGATATCACCAGCGAATGAATAGTATGAGTCAAGCACTTCTTATTAGTTAAAATATTCAACCGAAGCAACAAAATTTAATCCTCAAATCCAATAAAAGTACATTATACCAACGAATTTAAATTATCCCGTTAACCTCGAAGAAGAATAAAAAAAAATTGGAACGACAAAGTTTGCATGCCGCTACCTTGAGCGAACCTCTAACGCGGTGAATGCAGTGCCAAGGTGCAAGGCATTTTGCAACGAGGATCGCCAGGCTGCAGCGAGAGAGAGAGAGACGATTACGTGCCTTGTAGGGCTCCGGCCAAGGCAAGGACTCGGCCGCACGCGTTAAACCCACCGCGTGAACTCGGACGAGGTTGTAGACCTTCGCCTTTGCGGCTGCCGTATTTCTGCGACAGTTCGGCTGGACCCCTCGCCGTAACGTGAAATAATAATGCACTATTCATTGTTACGGCGATGATTAACCATCTGATGGTTCGAGGCGTACTGTTACATAAAACTTCAAGTGCTGACTGTAGAATTGTTCTCTCTCAATGGCATTCCGTACTAATGAAGACACGTACTCATTGTTAAGTATGAAGAATGCTTACCTTATATTTTATCCTCTTTTGATAGATTAGAAAGGTGTACTTAGTAGTGAGATTCGTATGAAATTACAGAGTCATTTTTTTCAGGCGAAGAATTTTTAATTTATACGTGTGCGTTAGTTATGTTGAAATGTATGCCTGATTAATATTTAATGCGGAGGTAAAGTATAACAAATGCTGATTAGTAAATCAATTAAATTATAATGGTGTAAGATATAAATAGCGTATCCATTTTTTCTTTTTCTTTTTTTTTTAATAATTACTTAATTACTTTACATAAAACATAATAGGAAAATCGAAGGAAAAGTATAATAGCAAACGTAATCTGCACCAATAAGAAACAACAGTCTTCAATCGCCTACCCGTCCGTTCCATCTTATTAGACAAAAAAAAAAAAGGCGCCATCAAATCCACAAAGCATCGAGAAGAAAGTGGCGTAAAACAAGTTACGCTACATTATCCAAGCGCATCGTGCGTTATTTTTATTAAAAACATAAAGCCGTGCATCCTTCTCTTCCTTTTTTTCCTGCCGCTCCTACGGCGAGGCGCTCCGACGTTCGCGAAGCCGCCCCTTCACTTTTGCCAAGGTGAATAGTCGAACGGAGGACTCGCAAAAAGCCAGTGGTGCATCGAAAGCGACGCGGTGAAATCGCGGCGTTTTTCTTTCCTCGCGCGCCCAACGGAGGGGGATGAAGACGAATTGCTCGGCCGGCCGGATAATAATCGCTGCGGTTGACGGGGGGACGTCGGACGTGACATCGGCTGACCGCGAAATTTTCATCCGCCGGGGAGGAGCGGCTAAAATCGAGGTAGAGAGCGCGATCAGCCGCGCAACTGTATCGGAAAATGAATTGGCAAGCGGCGCGATTTGGCTATGCTTTCCATAAGCATTGTTCGACTTCCCATTGTGAATTGAACTGGTGCATTTTTTGCGGCGTTTGATAAACCGTTAACTTGTCGATGAATAATTTTTTTTTATGTAAATTTTTGTTAACGAAATTTAAGTGTATTGCTCTCATATTGTTGGAAGGAGTGAAAAACAATCGTATATACATTCAAGTGTATATGGTTCGAGCTTATCGTACATTGCTTTAAACAAAATTGATTATAAGCACTCTCACTCCACTTGTGTCTCATTTTGATAAACTATATTGTTACTATTTTTATAAACAAACGCAAGTCTCTCAACGAAAGGTAATTCGTAATGTTTTAATTCAAAATAATGCAATAGTCAACTAATTGTTAAAAGAGTATCACAATTCTGCATCGTAGATTTTTTTGAAATAGTGGGAGATGTTTTCATATTTTTAAAAATGGAAAAAGCCAAAATTGTATACTTTATAACGTTGAATAATTCTCTATCTAAAGTTGAATTAATGAAAAAAAACACTGTAATTATATATATTAAAGAAGCAATTTCCACGAATTTTAGGTTTTTTTTTTACAAATTAACCGTAGAAGGCTGAATCTGAAAAATATAATATTTGTAAATTTGAATATTATAAATTGAAGAGAATAGTTAGAGTTTAAATCTTATTATATTAAGAAATGTTAATTCATTCCAAAGTTATCTACGATCAAAGATGAACATCAAGAATGCATCTAATCTATTGAGCGATAAGATCTAAAATATTAGATTCTTTCATATTTTGAACAAAAAAAAAAAAAAATCTTCAATTGTTTGATCAAAATCTGAGATCATATGTTATTCTTTTATTGTTCGTTAAACTCTGAATTCTGACAGGTTTAGTTTTCTACCGTTTTTCAGTGGTAACAGTTATCCTACTTAAATAACTTCAATCTTTTTATTTTTTTTCTCATTAAAGAGTCTTAATCTAAATCAATAAATATCCCTTTTAAATAGTAATCAGTTGCTCTAAATTTATTCATAAATGTGATTAAAAAAAATAGTAAAACGGAAAACCTCGTGAATTCGTAAAAATGCCACTGCTTGGAAAACAAGAACAGTACTGTACTCCACATAAGGAATAGACAAAAATTAAAACGAAAGAAATTCTTCGTACCAACACCTAGAAACTCTCTCCTTCACGCAAGCCCATCGGAGATCTCACGAAGCCGAAAACAATCGAAACGGCGCCTGAAGGCCCGCGGTAAATTCACGCTCAGCCGAGAAACTCGCGCGCGGCAATGTGGAAGCGCTTTTAATCCACTTCCTCCTTTTCGTTGTATTCCCGCCGCGTCTAGTCGTTTCCCCGCGACGATGCCACGGCGGTGTTTCCCGCGAGAAAGTGTACACACATCCGAAAATCGCGGCGCGCGCTTATCGCCAGCCGCGTGAAAGGCGAACTTACGGCCCCTTTATCCGCGCCTCGAAGGTGTACCCGCGCGAGGCGCGGCTCTTCGGGAGGCGCGACTCTTTTTCGAAAGAGGCGGATTGTCGGGAGCCGCGGCGGCGCGATTCCGGCCTGCATTCGAGGTCGGCCCGGCGTTATCGCGCGCTCCTCTGCCTTCGGTTTCAGCAAGAAAGTCGGGCCACTGCGCTCTGTGCGCGCGGCCAGTGCAATTGCGCGAATAGAGGATGTCTACGCTCTTTTTTTAAAGCAAACGACGCCTTTTTTTACGACGATTGCGTAAGTCGTTGGTTTAAACTATCGTCCTTCCTTTACACAGTTGGGAAACTGACGAGGAACTCTATAGAGATAAAGTAAAACAGTAAAAAACCACTCTATTCACGTGCGCTTAGAGTGGTTCAGTTTTTTGCTAAAATAAAGAGATTTTTTTCACTCGATAGGACTGATTTTTTACTCTTTCATTCGCTAAAAAAGATACTATAGGAAAATTTACTATATAAACTCCTGGACGTGGAGGACTAAATTGAAGCATGATTATGATTAAAACATTTATTGAATTAATTACGATAATTGTGATAAATTTTACTAGAAAAGTATTGTTATTTTTCTGAAAATTATCGTAATTTTTCTCAAGTTTCTAGTAGGTATGTCCTTCATCTCGAATAATTTATAGCAAATCTTCCTATTTATTTTTCTCAATGTGGCATTATTAGAGTAGATATTTGCCTGAAAGTATAATTGATCGCGACTAGATTGGTCAGAGGTATTCGCGGATTTTAAAATTTGTAGGCATTTTGAGTGGCAAGTCGCACTTGGCACACATTATAAAGAACCGTAAGGTTTGAATGAAAAAACTCACGGACCGTTTTTCGACCGGCCAGCGTTGTATACTTGGTGAACTCGAATGCGTCTTGCGTGTTTTCAGGAACAATAAGGGTACATTATATACCCACTACTTGTCGCGTGCATGTTAATATTTAGAAACTAACTCAAGGCTCAAATGATTATCCTGCGTTAGACAAATTTCTTCATAAAAAACAATTATTTTGATTATCACTTTAAGAGTGTACACTCTTATGAAATAAAAATGATGACATTAAAATATAAGATTAGAATAAAAATAAAATAAGAACAAACATATTTTTATCAATACTTCGGGAATAGTTGAATAAGAAATACAAAATGCATTGTAGTAAATGAAGTTTTTAAAACTGAATTAATGACGTGCTATTAACATGGAATAGAAGAATGGAAAGATGTACATAGATGTACGTACGAATAATTCGCTATGTGTAAACGTGAATTAAATTCGTGTCACGTTAATAGTATATTTTTGTTCTAATTTATCATGCATCAATTCCTCCCATACTTCCCCGTCAAAATAGGGTACAGTATAACACAATAGAAATGCAGCCTCGAGCAACTACTCTAAACGAAACAAAAGTAAAATTTCTCTCGAGATCGCGAAACATGCAATAATTAACATAGAACAAGTCAAACTGCGCCAATTAGTTGATAATTATCTTAGCAGCAAACAAGTGAAAAGGTGGCAAAACTTTCGAGAAAATCTCCCAAATCTCTCCTTACAGTCTGATTCGCCACAGCTCACCCCACCACCGACACAGCGAAAAATTTAAACAAAAAGATAAATCCCACAACAGATCCGTCACTATTCCATCCACGACGAAACGCTAATCAGCCGATAAACAGCAGCTGCCGCCGAAAAGCAGCCTTTCACTCCGCCCCACCACCGTGAGCCCGAAAAAAAAAAACAGGAAGACCGTCCATTTTCGAAAAATTTCCGAGGCTTGTGCCTGTGAAGAAGCGGCGCCCGAACATCGCGAATGCGGCCCGGCGAGCCGAGGTGCTCCAATGACCTACTCCTACGCGAGGCGCTCGCGCCGCCCGGCGGGAGAGCGGCGCGCGTACCACGGCGGTGGTGGCGCGGGCCTCAGTCCGCGGCGACCGGTTCCGAGGTCCGGGTCCTTTCGGCCCGCCGCAGTCCGATGCCATCAGCGACGCCGCACTGACTCGAGGCCCGCGGCAGCCATGGACGCGGTGAGTACTTACACCTCGATTTGTTACCCTTCGCGTCCCGTAGGGTCGCGCCTACGATCTGCATTGTCCGTACATGTGGGCCGATCGTTCAGGGGATCGGACTGGATTTTACACGCGAGTGGACGAGTTTTTCCTTTTTTTTTATTTTTGATGATTGTGCGCGAGCCTTGTTCGGGGTCGACGACCCGGCCGGTGTGTGATACGGTTTAATGCGTCAGTGGTATCGCGCGAGGTTGCAGTGGACACACGGCGGCCCCGCGGGGCTTTCTTTGTTCAGGGCCGGTCATTTTGTTGAGAAACCCAACTGCTTTGAGCGACTGTGACTTTTTAGGAACCCGTTATCACGGATTGCGAATTTGGCTATGCGAGTGAATTTTTCGGAGCAGTGCTTGTCGTTCAAGGTTTCTCGTGTTATTTATATGAAGATAAAAGAACGTAAAACTGGTTATCGTTTCAGTGAAATCGATTCGAAGGTTTTAAAAAAAGAAATGCATAAAAATTACTTTTGTGTTATATCAAGACGAATCCCGTAAATTCAAATTTGTTCTTATTTTACGTCAATAAAATCGTTGATAGTAATAATTATGAGTAATAAACTATGAATTCATAAAGATAGCTAAACTTATCGTGCAACTCTAATAGTCTACTCATAATTATGTTAATGTGCAATAAGGACAACAAATCATTAAAAACTTATTAGTTACTACCCAATAAAAAAAGGAATTTAACTTTTACTCTCCTAACAGTGAAGTGTACTTCCTGCTGAATTAATAGCTGTCACTTCTTTTAAATTATGTAAAAAAAGAAAGTATTTTTTTTAACTAATTAAAGAGTTATAAAAACAATATTTGATGACATTATAATATTGTTTAGTTCAATGACTATAATCATAATCATTTGCAATTCATTGTCAACGTAATTTTCAGGAAAAAGGAAGTCTTAAAGTTTTTTCTTTTAATCTAAAAAGATGAAAAGAAAAAACTTTATTTAAAACTTGTCACAGATTATAAGATCTTGAGATATTAGCCTACTTCGTACCTAATTGTTTTTTTCTTTATAAAGAAAGTTTTTATTTTTATTTTCGATTACGAAATCGAAATAAAAAATTCTAATAAAATTATTATAATAATGTTCCTACATTTATAGTGCAAAACTACATGCTTTATGTTTATGTTTTTTTGTTTTTTTGTAAATTATTTTTGATGTTTGTTCATGAACAAAGTTTAAATTTTGAATATAAAATTCGCTTAAATTGTCTTAATTGCTTCTCTGTTGCATATACGTTTACATAATCATGTCTATTTTAATGTAATCAAGTCAAAAAACACTTATAGTAATTATTTTTATGCTCAACAGAATGGGATGCACAATAAGACCTATTTCAAAATACTGCAGAATTTGCGAATTATTTTTGTAAATTTAAATCGAATTAAGATATGGAAATACCTAATACTAAAAAAAGAAATATCATTCTTTTAATTCTGTCATGAAAACAAAATATGAATACAAACACTTGAGCAAGAAATCAATAACCTACTTTTCGTGCGGTATACGCTTATCAATTCAGACTTGCTGCATAATAAACTAATCATTTTCATTTTAATATTCATAAAGTACTTTCAAGAAAAGATCGTATACGAACTCCTCCTTCATCAGTCAAATAAATCGATTAAAAACCGTTATAGCATACAAAAACGGCGTTGAACGTTTATCTCAATGTCATTGCAATTAGGTGAATGGCGCTTCGATAGCTAATCACGATTTGAACCTCCCTGGCAGGCTGCTGCATTTCAAATGTTAACGATCGCCGGCCTTTATAAATATACAAACGCGTTTAAGCGGCGCATCTGCGCGTGAAATTCGAGGTCCTTACACGGTGAATAATCGCCGCGAGGAGTAAAGGCTGTTATGCTACCGGCGCGGCTTCGCAGTCTGCGATCAATCGATTTCGTTCACTTTCTAATCGACCGCTTCCGGCGTAAAGAGCTCGTTATACCACGGTCCCCGTGAATCGGAAGACTCATCTCTCTCGATTTCGCCCTTTAGCCGCCCGCCAAATTCCGGACTTTCATGCATCAGTTGAATCCGTTTCACAAGTTTCCCCCCGGCTTCCTTTGCTCTTTTCTCTCCGCTACTCGCTTTCATCGGTACTTTCGCAACGAAATTATTTACCGTGCGACTTGTCATTACGCGGGTTGCACAATAAATTGATAATAACAATGGCGGAACTGATAGGGCGCGCGACGGAAGTCCTGCGCTCTAATCATGTACAATTACTGCCCGTTTTTTTTTTCACGATCAACGCGACCGCGGAGAAATTTTCATTTTAATTGCAAATTTTTTTTTTTATTTCTATGATTATTTTTTAGAATATTTCGTTACGTTATGCTTTGCAATCATATGTGTTAGCCGATTTCTTGTGGAAGTAAGCGCGCAAGTTACTGGAATTTCATTCAAAACTTTCCTTCTGATTTTACCGCTTTTCTGTGTCAACTCGTACATACGTGCAGTGCGGGTTTTATTAATGTTAGTCTGACATAAACTCTCTACTAGGTATTTGGCTGCTGTGATCAGACGAAGTCGCAAAAAGCGACCTAATGTAGTTCATTCGATTTCTCCTAAGTATAAATGCGGTGTATGTCCATTTCACGCAAAGATTCACACGAATTTATCTCAGAAAACTTTCAATTAAGTAACATACATTTTAATAACCAAAACGACTGCATTAAATAATTTTTAATTAAAAAAAAAAGCATCTGAAACTAAAACGAAGCTTCGCTTTTAATTGTCCAAACAAAAAGAACTGCGCGTAAAACGCAACCGACCGAGCGGAACTAGTTTTTATCACTTAATAAAAGCACGCGTCGGATGGCTGAATTCGGAGCGCGTTGTTAAACCGCCAGCGCGGCGCGATTCTCACGCGTCTCCGTAAAAAAAAAATGACGGAACAGCGGCAGGAAAAAGGAAGAGGGACGGGGAAAACGCAGTGAAGGTTCGGGTGGCGCCGGAATAGGAAGGAAGAGTCGCGCGGAAGAGAAACGCGCCGGCGTAAAGCACCGGGGAGACACGTAACAGCGCCGGCGCTCGTGGACCATTACGACGATGCGACCGCGAGGTCCTTGCCACCGGCACACGTATGTAGGTATATATAAGTATACACACGTATAGGTACAGGTGTACAAGTATATAGAGGTATGCGCACACGCCTTCGCCCCTTTAGCAAATTCAAATGGACCCGCTGGATTCGTGCCCGCGGGCGGGGAAATGAATAATTCAGCCAGCGCGCGCGCGAGCCACGCGACTTTTTAGAGCACCTGCGCGTGAGCCTCCTTCGCTGACCCATTTGTTCCGAGGTGGCGAGGTTACAGAGTTTATTTCCTCCTCTTTACATTTCTATGGCTTCTGGGCTAATTTAAATGATGCCATATAGGAAAATTTCTCTTAAAATGTGCTAGAGTGAGAGACCACTCAATTCGAGTAAAAACTGAACCAATCAAATTGAAACAGGCTCAATTATTTCCGAAAAAGTGCAATGTCTCAAATTTTTCACTGTTCTACATTACGAAAGTTTCGTTCCGTATCGTTGCGATGTGCCTACGCTCTCACGGAACATTTGTAACGGCACCCGTGCCAGGCATTACAACTGGCCCTGTAGTTTATCGAGTTATCGAACTACGACTTAAACTTAATTCGTCGAATCAAATTGCAGAAAAGTCGCTTGAATACGACTTTTCTCGTTCGACTTGGGCAACGATCTCTTCGCCTAAAGAGTTTCCCCGAAGAAACAAGAGCGGCATTTTGAAAAGATCGAGGATACGCGATGTAAAACTGCAGTCGTTGAACTGTTGCTTCATGGTAATTAGGGTTTTTTGTAAGAAGGAGTGGTATACGTTACGCAGCCCTTGATATAGCCCATTAAGCTCGGAAAAATCCGGTAGCGAGGGCACGGTAGAAAGAAACGACTTTTCCACGACGGCGACAAAAAAAAGCGAGATCCGCCTTTTTTTGTAATCCAGCCTTGATTAACGAGAGTCCGCGCTGGCTTATTAAAAATTTAGACGAATCTTTTTTTACGAACCTTTTTACACGGTCTTTAATCTAAGAAAGGATTTTCATAACTCTCTGATGTTCGATTTTTAACTATGCTAAAGTAAATCATTAATTTTTTCTTATCAAAATTACGTCACGAGAGTCATTAAGTATATTCAAAAAAGAACATAATTTATATGCAAAAAGAAAATTATCTTTTTAACCATACGATATGAAACTATTTCGTATGCACCGACAAATCAAATTTTCATTTCGCATCGTATTACCGAATGAATATATAATTGATACGAGAAAGGATTTTCACAACTCTTGATGTTCCATTTTTAATTATGCTGAATGAAATCATTAATTTTTTCTTATCAAAATTACATCGTACAAGAGTCATCAACAATATAAAAAAAACTTAATTTATGTATGCAAAAACAAAATCATCGCTTTGTAAGCGCGACATCAAATTGTCTCGTGTGCCCCGTTAAATCAAATTTTCGTTTCTAGACGTATTACAGAACAAATATAATTCATATAAGAAAGGATTTTCATAGCTCTGCTAAATGAAGCCATTAATTTTTTCTTATCAAAATTACAACAATTATATTAACTATATAAAAAAAATAAATCATTAAAGTAAAAAAAGAAAGTCATCACTTTTTAAAAGTTTATTATCATGTGATTGCACGATACCAAAGACTGTTTCGTATGCACCGTAAAATGAAGTTTTCATTTCGCGTCGCCTTGCAGAACGACGCCTTGAGCGGAAGACCGGGAAGGTGCTTCCTCCTCCTGCTCGCTTGTCTGGTGAGCGTAATCGGGAGCTTCCTCGTCGGCGAGGCCTCGGCCCACGGGCGACTGATCGAGCCGCCATCACGCGCCTCCATGTGGAGGTACGGCTTCGACACGCCGCCCGACTACAACGACCACGAGCTTTACTGCGGCGGATTCACCCGGCAGTGGCAGCGCAACAACGGCAAATGCGGAATTTGCGGCGACGCCTGGGACACCAAGCCCGTGAGTGGACTCGCAATTTATCTTACAGCCCGTCGCCGTCGTTATACCCATTGTACTTTCACCAATTTCGATATTACTCCTCGTTTTGCAAGTCTGCTTGGGTTTGACGATTGTACGTAACGGCACTTTTATTTTCATGCAAATTGTCGCATTGACTAGTACAGTGCATTGCGAGTTATTTGGTGCAATTCGCGTATAGGAAATTTAAGAGAAATTTAAATGCTACCTAATCGATTGGATGAAGTAACAATTTGTACATTTTTTATATACGGAGGGCAGGTGAAACATACGAAGTCTTAAATAAATGTATTTTATGTTTATTTATGAAATGTGGATACGGGAATTCACTGAATTAATTGGAAGAAAAATAGTTAGCTGCTGATTCAACTAATGTTGTTGTGAGATGACGAAACAGTCATATCACTCTATCATCGATGAGTTCAACCTAAAAAAATTATACGTTTTCGAAGCATTTATAATTATTTACATATATGATACTAAATTTTATTATTATTTTTATATGCAGAGTTGAACGATCTTTAATGACTCACAAATTTTTACCAGAAACACCTCAGGAAACACGTGTACCTCGCATTAGTCATCGTTTTTAAGAATATTTTTTATAATGCACACGAAATTCTCGTTCAATTTTCAACGTTTTAAATTCGTGGCTTCCTGGTATAACGACTTAATTTCATTTTTAATGCGTAATACTGGATCGTAGATCCTATAATAATAATTTTCATTCTCTAACATTGACCAGTGATTATTTTTGGGCCAAAATTAGACAAATGCATAATGACAACTTCTTTTTGAAAAGTCTGAACTCGTCATGAAGACTCAACTCCACGTTGATGGGGCATTTCATCACCTACGCGTCCCATTATGTTACGCTTTCCTTTATTTATTCTGGAATTGCTGCCAAAAAGCAAAAAGTGGAGTTAAATAATTATACCGGGAATAGGTGTTTCAACGTAACGCCATCGTTGCGTACTGTATAAGGACAAAAAAAGTAATATCCTTTCGGTTTGAATGCTATTTAACGAAGTACATAAATGAGATGTCCTTAAATTAATTATATTAATTATAAAAACTTAAATTAATAATCAAAAAAATGTTTATCTCTTTTCGGAGAACAAAAAAAAGTATTTCAAAAGTTGAATTAAATGATGATTATTTAGTTGCAAATATAAATTTTACGGTTAGATATATACCTCACAAAACTGGCACTAGTTTAATCAAACAATAAAAAAGCTAAATGCCGAGAAGCCGCAGTAAAATTTACACTTTCAAAAGTAACTCAATACTTTTCCTCGCGTATGACTTAGACCCGCAGTACGGAAAATCGTGCGTGTCGATACCAATCAATTAGTTTATCCACTCGCAAAAATAAAGCAAACGAAAGAAATGAAAAGAAAACTAAGAGCGCAAAATCGAAAGTGAACCATTAAAACGTGTCGATGCAATTTAGCCACGAGCGCACGAGACGGGCGGCAAGTACGGCAACAGCGTGATCGTGCGGAGGTACCGGACCGGCGCGGTGATACCGGTCCGCGTGGAGCTCACGGCCAATCACCACGGCTACTTCGAGTTCCGGACGTGCGCGATGACGTACCGCGGCCAGGAGGTCACGCAGGACTGCCTCGACCAGCACCTGCTCCTCGGTGACAACGGCACCGCACGCTACTACCCCGGCGAGGGCAACAGGGTGTTCGAGGGCTACTTCAAGCTGCCGGACGGCCTCACCTGCAGCCAGTGCGTCTTCCAGTGGCGCTACACCGCCGGCAACAACTGGGGCGACTGCGGCAACGGAACAGGTATCATTCGTTTTTCTCTTCTTACTTCGGGTGGTGTTCGTTTCAAATTATTTTATTCGCATTAACGATCACAGGGAGAATTCTTTTAGAAGGAATTATTTTTGCTCTGTCGTTAGTAATATTGGGATCGCGCGTAAAATTTACGTGTGTGTTGTAAAAATTGAGTACTCAAAAAACGCTACATTTTTACGATATTCGATGCAAGTTTTTCCGCAAGTTGTATCTTTTACGGAGTGAAAAACCACTCGATGCGAGTAATAACTGAACCTAATACAACTTTGAGTGGATCAGTTTTTTTCTGAAAAAGAGCGATTTTTCACTTGAATAGAGTTGATTCCAATATTACTCTCTCTAAAGTTCAATAAACGAAATTTTCATTTCAAAAAGTGAACAATCACTTTCCTACATAATTTCTACAATGAGTGTAAATCTCAGTTATTCAACTTTACGTTCGTGATGGCCATATCGCAACCCCTCAATCATTCTGAACATCCCGATGAGTCCTATGGGTAAAAACTCTCGATGCGCATCGAAATTGATGGTCAAATTATAGCAAGTCGTCGCGCAAAAAAGGGCCAGAGTTTCGTTACCATTAATTCCAATGCGTGTCGTGGGTTTTTTGTATGGGACCGGTTTTTGGAATGATGGAGCGGATGCGATATTGTCATTAGCGTCCAATGAATGAGCACATAATACTTTTTGTAAAAAAGTGCAGAGTGTAATTTTTATAAAAAAATTCTGTTCTTGTAAGTTTAGTAAACCTTTTTACTTTGGTAAATAGAAACGAAAATTAAAAAAAGGTAGTGTAATATAAATGTAATTAAAGGATTTTAAAAAATGACTGACCAGTTAACGCATCAAGAGAAAGTGTTGTATGAATGCCTCAAAAAGTGTCCACGACCTATATTGCATCATTTCAAAAGCAATAGAGTTGCGACGTGAGGTGCCTAGCGTCGGTAACGTTCGTTGTCGCGTAGTCCCGTACTTTAACTTGTGCAACGAAGTTTCCTTCTTAAAACTTTTACGACTGAGCATGAAACTGTTTCACAGGTTCAAAAGTGTACACATACGACTACAACGTTGGGCTTTTAAATTTTAAACTATTTTGATTAACTAATTTTTTTCAATAAAAAAATTTTTTTTAAATATAATAAGAAATATCCTTAGTCTAGTTTCGAAATAAATATCATGTTCAAATTATATGATATCCTCAAAAATAGTTGTACAAACTCTGCACTGATAAATATTGCATTACTCATTGATAAAGATTCTACAATAAACTAAGTATGTAAAAACATAAAAAATTATAGTTATAGAGTGTAAATTATTTAGACAAATCTGTATAGTTTATGCAAACACAAAATAACTACGCATCTTCTCACATTAAAATTATAAACGTTAAATTTTTTACATTCAATAAAAACATGTGTAGAACACCAGGCAAAAAAAAACATAACAAAATATCATGTTTTGTTGCAAAATATTTAATAAAGAAAAGATAAATAGCATATTTTAAGTATTTTCTTATGAACTAGTCTGTATAAGAAATAACATGAGATTTACTCAAAGCGTAGCTATAACAAAAGTAGCTACTTCCCTATAAAATAGTACAAATCAGCAAGTAGAAAAAAAGGGCCGCTTTCGCCTACAGGTGCAGTGGGCTGCGGTCCCCAGGAGGAGTTCCGCGCGTGCGCGGACATAGCGATCGGCGACAACGAGGCGCCGCTGCCGCCGCGACCGACGAAGAGGCCGACGCGGCCGACCTCGCCTACCTGGCCCACGAGCTCCGAGCCGACGGACTACTCGCCCGAGTACAGTGGACCCAGCTGGCTGTTCAACTTCGTCATCGCCGGTACGTGCCTGTTGGTTGTGCTGGCCCTGCTGGCGCTGCTTTACACCTACTACTATCACGCCGGCCGGGCGAAGAAGTGGCTGATGGCCCGGAGGCTGCTGACGCCCGAGCAGCAGCAGCCGCCGCCTGTCGCGCCGCCCCGGCACAAGAAACACTACACCACGAACGCCAATCAAATGCAAATCTAAAACGATCGTGATACAAGTTAGCCGGGAGCGAAACGATCGTCTCGTCGCGGAGGCGGGCGACGGGACTCGGCGGGTTCGGGAGCTCGTGCGCTCGCTCGACTCTCCCTGGTTGGCGAGGGGAGACGTATAAGAGCGCGTAGTGCGAGATCGAACGTACTACTACATTTAGTTTTACACACATTTTTTTTATACCTATCATTGTACCGATGTGTACGTGTATATAATATTAATGCATACGACTGAAATGTAATATTAAACGTATTTATTTTGTAGCAAAAGTCGCTTTATTTCATGCTTTCATATTCTTGTATTATTCACGTAGATAGATCGTAGCTTCGAGTTTACGTGACATTTTTTTATAAGTAGATCGTAAATTGTTGTAATATGTACATACATACAAACTTTATAATAGAACTGTATTATTACGAATCTTCACTGGTTATAAAATCCCTTAAAATCCTAAAAAATCGCCGCTGCATTGAACGTTGTACTTTTTTTTTATGTTTACATCATTTTAAAAGCCTTCCCTTTTTTACGATTGAGTATTTTAAAATATGTAAAATGAATTTTTTTAATATTTTACAATAATTGGATCAAATTGTTCTATTCGATTATTGTACATAACCATCAGATCTTTTAAGATTTTAAGTATTTTTCGATTTTTATATTTTATAAAAAAAAAAAAATTAAAATTATTGTCCTTATTTTTTAAGAAGCATATTCCTAAAATCTGCGTTACTCATTGACTGTGCGACTCCGTTACCAGAAACTTTCTCACTATTATTACTGGTAGTATTTTGTTTCACGGTTCGAGGTATAAGCGATAAAACAGTTTTAGGATTCCCGAACGACGTTCGGCTTGTCGAAGTACCTCCCAGAGATTTAATTACAATTGGTTCGTCGCTTGCTACTTGTTTCCGCTGTGGTGGGCAGCTTATAGCTACACTTATTACTTTATCTTCGATAGTCATACCATCGGTCGCCACTAATGCTTTCGCAGCACTTTGCTCGTCTTCGTAATCTACGTACGCCAAGCCTTTTGAGTGTCCGTTACGGTAAGTCACAATTCGCACGTCTTTCAAATTACCGTGAATCTTAAAGAGTTCTTCTAGCTGATCCTTCGTCGTGGATGGAGGTAAACCTATAATTTGTAAGTAGAATTGTAAATGAGTAGAAGTAAAATTAAAATTAAATTTATTTTGTTTTGAAGTATTAAAATTGAAAGAAAGAAATCATCACGCTAAAGTTCTTTACCTTTTATAAAGAGTTTATTTTTTTCCATTTCAGTCTTATATTTAAATCCTGAATTTCTTGCAGTTTTATCAGGATCGCACTTTGAAACAAACATTGGCCTACCATTTATACGCGTTCTATCAAGTTTGATTCCTTCTATAACTGCTTCCTGAAGTAAAATAATAATTAAGTAACTTGTCAATAACTTAACAATTGTTTAAAACTATAAAGAAACTTACAGGACTACTTAATTGTACATAACAATATCCTTTACTTCGTCCTTTGTAGTCTTTGACCATTTTAAATAATGTTATTGGACCTGCTGGTTTCAATGCTTCCCGAACTTCTTCTTCAGTTGCTGTGTAATCCAAATTACTTACAAATACAGTAATTGTAGGATCCACGTCGTGTATGTTGTGTGAATCTATTTCCATTTCTTCCTCATTTGGTTTTTCATATCCTGGAGGTGGTGCCACTTTTGATTTTGATGAATTATTGTTTGTAGTTTCAACAACTAATTTATTTTTATCTAAATTCAAGACACTTTCTTTAATTATAGGTTTAGCAGATTTTTCAACTTTTGGCACTTTTGTAGTGGGTCCTAAATTTTTCCACTTTCCACTTTCATCCATTCTTCTTTTTCCTATTTTTTTGTTTGTTGACAAGTCTTCATGGGTAGTATGTGTAGAATACTGTTGAGTTTTACTCCTTTCTTCCGCGATTTTGTCAAGCTTTTCTTTTACTTTTGATTCACAAGATTCTATTTGGTCTAATGTTCCTTCATCACGTTCAAAATTAATCCAAGCATTTGCTATACTCTCTGGCCAATCATTAACAGATTGTAAAGCTTTTTGAAAATGTTTTCGCAGGTGTTTTGTATCTCCATAACATCTGAAAATCAAATTAATTTATTTCTTAGAGTAAAAAAATATTACACCATGAAATTTTAAATGATTATGTTTTAATCTAGAAGCCTGTCACTCACCTTTCTAATGAAATGTATTCTAACCAACTAGCAGCTGAATTTGAATGACCTTGAGACATTATATCTGCCCATAATGTCCGAGCTTTTTCCATGTCATTTGCGTGAATTGCTTCAGTTCTTGCCCAAAATTGTAAAACTTCACAACTAGGATCTCCTTCGATACCAAAAGTTGCTAAATGATCACAAGCTCTATTGAAGGCATTTCTAAGAATTTCTAGTTTCTTCTTTTCTTCTCCTCGTTCACCCTCATCAATTCGACGGCGTAAATATTCGAGATATGTTAACCAAAGACTTTTGTATTCTTCTGCAGTTGAAAATCCTACCGCAAGACCACTTTCAATTAATTTTTGTAAGTCAGATAAAGGTTTTGAAATTTTTTCATAAAAACGAATCCAATTTTGCCAAATCTTTAGAGTCCAAGGTACATTTCTTACTGCTCTTACATATATTTTCTCTGTAATATCATCAATTTTTATGTTTGACTGAACATAATTTAAGTAATCTAACCATAAAATAGGTTCAAGACTTAAATCAGTTATAGCACGTTCATAAAGTACTGTAACTCTTCCTGGATCTCCTTTTTGTTTTTCATATAAAAGGTAAGCTTTGTAAGCATCAAGCTGCTCACTTTTATTTTGAACAGATTCAACTTTTTCTTCAAAAGGTATTCTAGCATTTAATACTGCTAAGGCTTTCTCATATCCATTTTTAATAATCTTTTCATCTTCAGTGTAGTCTGAACCTTCTGTAGATCGCCAGATACCATATTCTTCAAAAGTTCTTTCCATACCTAAAAGCGGACAAGCTAATTGACGTTTGTAAAGTTTTCCAATGCGATTTACTTGTTCAGTTTTTTCAGGATCATTAGAATCAATCTAGAAAAAAATTCAATTTTAAACATTATAATTTTAAGGTCAAATTGCAAAATAAAATTAAAATGATTACCATAAGAACTATAAAATTTTCAAATTCCCTAAAAGCATCCCATAATAAAGCTCCTTTCATAACATGCAAACCGGCTGCAGTTAATGCTCGTTCAAATAAAGTTCTAATCTTTTCAATAGTTTCTTTTTCAGTTCCAAGTCCTGTGCTGAATTGTAAGTACTCTAACCATATTTCAACAGCTACAATAAAATATTTCAATATTTAAATACAAATTATTAAACCATTACAATTAAAATGTTTTCTTAAAAAATAAAGCCATAACTTACAAAGATAATCGTTGACTGCTCGTTCACATATTTCCATTACTGCAATCTTTTGCTCCGGAGTTACCGCAAGTTTCATTTCATCTCTCATCCAGGATAACCAAATTTCTGGAGTCAGCGGGTATTTGGCGCTCATGTTTTCCCTGGCTATCCTTAGTCTGTCCAACTCACCCATACTGTGAAGCTTTTCGATCAGTAACTTATGAGCTTCATAATCGTAGGGATTTTGAGATAGATTTTTTTCGATGAGACGAATTTCAGCTTCCTCGGCAGCATCCTGATCATCATTGTCGTCGTCGTCATCGTCACTATCATCATCCCCATCCTCTTTGTTACCCTCCTCATTTTTGTTCAAATCATCTTCTAAGTCACTTCTGAGCACCTCATCATCAATTTTATCATCAACGTTTTCGTCGTCTGACGAGTCGGCGAGCAACTTTCTCTCGGTCTCCTCGTCGTCGGCTGGATTGCCTATATCCATTTTTACCTCCATCGTATAGCCTGAAAAAAATAATTTTGCAATGAAAAAGAATAGTTTTATTTTACTTATTACAAAATTAGCTTTGAATTACAAACAATTAGTGTGATGAGCTTTCAAACTGATGCAACACGTCGACCGCGCTCCAACCGTCTCTTTGAAGGTTATGTGTGTTTGTTGTCGGATCCTATCTACTGCGCAAGCAAATTTGCGCATACAAATTGTATGATACAATTGCTCCGAAAATTTGGTGTTGTTCACCTCCAATCGAATAGACATGTATAGGTATATGTATATCTATAGAGTTAATGACAGAAAAAATTTAAAGTAATTCTGATTTTGAATACCTAAAAAAAATTAAGTGACGTATGACCTTTGACGCGACATTTAATTTCAAATATTATATTTCCAACTATTATGTATATAAGCATACATATTTTTTCAATGGTAAGTGACAAAATTTAGATCCAATAATTAATTTAACTTAACACATCAAAGTACAACAATTTTTTAAAATTTCATATTTATTATTAACAGATGTAAAATAATAAGCGAATGGATCGACTCATTGTCGTGTTTTAATCGCTGAGCATGCAATATGTGAATCTGACGTCGCGAATATAAGAAGTAATAAAACAAATTTCTCAATGGCATGTCAGTACTCGATATGCTAAATAGCTTTAAAAGTCTTACGCTTTAATTAATTATTCAGTAATATAAGCCAGTGAGTTCTCCAATTTGACGTAAAAGTGAATTCAATTATTACTTTTAAGCCTATTAAATATAGAGCACAGGTAAAGCGTTTGTTAATATATGTTATATGTGTATATATCTGTTCTTTCCTGGCATAACGACTCTACTCAATTTTTCAAAATTTAAAATATTTTTACACGTGAAAATTTATGAACAAATATTACAAAAAAGAATTTTTTATGGTCAATTTTAATCGAAATATTATAATTATCATAAAGCAATAAACCAAAAAACAGAGTGAAATCGTTATGCCCATGTTTTCTAAAGTCTTTGAAATATATTAATTTAAAAAACTTTTTATTTTAGAGAGGGCAAACTTTTTGTAGATAAATTATAAAATTAAATATTAGTATTTTTATGGGAATTTGTATAAAAAATATTGTATATATATATTAAAAAAACCCTTGCAAAGAATAACAAAGACCAATGCTACTTCTTTTTGATGTAAATATGTAAAATTTATTCATTTTAATTATTAATGTAATTTTATTTAAAACTTTTTTTAAATAAATTCCTCTTATTGGTTTATTACTAGATCAAGAATTTAGAAAGGTACATCGGAAGTGCTCCAAAAAATTTGGTTGTATACGAAAAAAGGTACAAAAAAAAGTCAAAGGATATAAAAAGAAGCCTTTGGTAAGACTTGTTACTTATTATATTTATTTACTTTTTACTGAAAATTTAACTTTAATATTAAATTATATTTACTTATAACAATTTCAGTGGTATCTATGAGTTCGAGGAAACGGCAAACCATACTCCAAACTACGATAGGGTAAAGGTGCATTGAACAATTACAGGCATTTAAAATTTAATCTGACAAGTCATTTAAATGGTAATTAAATCTCATTACCAACTGCAGTAGTAAAAGTCGTATACTTTATTTTTCAGCGTCAGTAATTATTCAACATGCAGTATCCAGTCGCAATGCTTTTTACCATAATACAGTTATTACCGGTCATCACGCGAAGTCAGTGCCCTGAGTATTTTCGATATTTTCGCAACGACACTACCGGGGAAATTATGGGAACCGTTGAAATACCAAGGGCGCCTATAAATGTGCCTTTGCACCTTCGTGTGATTTTGGCCACAGCGACAGTTCTACCTACAGTTTGTATAAACTTTTATGTTACATATTTTACAGGATAAGCTATTGTGTAAAATACTTAGATTAAAAATAATATACAATATGTTTTAAAATTGAGCGATTTTATAAAACCGTGCTTATTATGTTTCAGGATTACGTAGGTCGATTAGAATTAGTTAAATCAAGGGACGAGTCTATCCGCGCGATCCTCCGGGGTATGCCTCTATTTTATCAAATCTACTTCCCAGTCAGACATCCAATTCCAGCAGTAATAAGCATTTCTCTTAACGAAATGGAATATTGCTCAGGACATCCACGTAAGAATAAAATGGCATACAACAAAATAATCAAATTTTTGTTATCGAATTAATCAAACCGCGTTTGCTTCGGATAGCCATGGGCGCGGTGGTGACCAACATTATACTGGAGCACACCCTGTACCCACCGCGGATCATCACTGTCCCGCTGACGGAGCATCAGTTGCTGGATTACCTCTCGAATCATTCGAATTCGTCGCCGGGCTCGGTGAAACCGGTGCCACCCTTGGACGCGACTACGTCGATGACACTGGACGACGCGTTAATCAGGCCGACAGCTGCGCCGGGCGATTATCCGATTGTTCCCGAGTTCGACCATCCGAATAAGCAAGAATCGGTCGATTCCCTGTGCGGCGTGACCAGCGGATCCCATCCGACGAGCATCAACGCCGAGACTGTCCTGCCCACCATGTGGCCGTGGCTCGCTGCGATTTTCCTGAGGAGCGAAAAGTTGAAATTCCTGTGCACGGGGAATCTTATCTCTAGATTATACGTTCTGACAGGTATGAGATTTATGGATAAAAAAGTCTTATCGATTGGAAAAGTGTACTTATACTTGTATTCAAATTTTTTCATGACTTTAGTTTTTTACACGGTTCTGCCTAAATTGAACTTAATCTAAAAAATGCATAGAAATCAGTATAGTTATAGTATTCTAATTAAAGTATACATTTAAACGTACTAAACTTGTAAAATAGATTTTACGCAGTTAATTTGTGTTTAAAACGTTTACAACCCAATATTGATTTCACATTGATTTTTATAGCGGCTCACTGTTTAGAAGAAGACGAGGATAGGATACCACTGGATTTGTTGTTGGTATCGCTTGGACGATTCAATTTGCGCGACTTTCACGAGCCCGGGTCAGTGAACGTCGACGTGGAAGTGTGCAAATTTCACCCGGACTACAAAAGCCCCGAGAGTGCCGATTCCGATTTAGCGCTGGTCAGACTGGCGAGGCGAGTTGATTACTCCCCAATCATACGGCCAATTTGTCTGTGGATAGGTAAAATTGAACTCGATGCTGTCGTCGGTAAATTTGGCTATGTCGTTGGATGGGGAGGTGAGAAGGATAAAAGTCGCTTATCCGAGCCTCGGGTGTCGAAAGTGCCCATTGTGTCGCAGGTAACTGTCATTCAATGCATAAACGACAAATATCACTGAAACATATGTAAAAGAGAAAATCGTAGAAATCGATAAATTCAATGAAATATTTGTTACGTTGACAAAATTTACGTACTCTTTTTTCTAATTACTTTTAAGATATTGGTTTTCTTGATCGAAAGGTAATTTGGTACAATTTTGGAAGAACATTCTTAATTTTAGTTTTAACAAATTTATTTTTTCTGCACTTTTTTAATGAAATTTTGATTCACTAGGAAGACTGTCTTCGAAGCAACCTCGGATTTGTGGAAGTTACCTCAAACCGGACCTTTTGTGCGGGAAGAAGAGATGGAAGTGGCCCTTGCAACGGCGACAGTGGCAGCGGACTCGTAATGTTTCATACACGTTACAATCGCTACCATTTAAGAGGACTTGTATCATTATCAATGCTAGATCTAGAAACACGATCTTGTGATCTCAATGAATACGTGGTGTACGTCGATGTTGCGAAGTATCTTCCATGGATACGACAAGAAAGTATTTCTTAAATTCTTCTATATTTCCTTCTTAAAATTCTAAGTGTTTTTAATTATTTCAGGTAACATATTTTTAGTCTTAATTAAAATTTTCTTATTCATTTCAACTAAATAAACTTTTCTATTTAGTATTAACTATTAAAATATAAAGGCCATAAGGAAATTTTTAAATTATATATAGTATATATAAAATTATACTTATAAGACTACTTAAACATTCATTTATAATTATTATAAATATTTTTACGTATATTGTTATGGAGTATAGCGTTATTGATATTTAAATGACCCAGCAGTGATACTTCGGTTGAAAAGGTTACAGCGACTGAATAATAAAATGCAATGCTTTCATACTCTAAATAGATCTTTTATTTTTGAATTTAACAAAAATAATATTTTTTTCCAAGTCTATATTTCAATTAAATATAATAACTATATTTTTGTCAAGACGTAAGATAAAAAAAAATCATGGATTTTTTTTAAATTGCATATGTAAATATTTGCACATACACGTTTATATATCAAGAATGAATTTTAAACTCAATTTACTTTGATTTCATGGTTCTTCGACATATACATGCAGAGCAACACTATGATAATATAAATATTTAGACTACGATTTAGTCATAAGAAATTAAATATAAAATTTTATAATTCACAAAATTCACCAAAATGAAAATACATAGTATTTCAGAATTTTTATAATAATTTGAAAGAATGTTTGATTTACCATATTTTTACTCTGCAGGTACAATTAGTTTATCGCTTATGAAATTGATATTAAATGTCGATTGTACGCACGTCGAAACTGTGATTTTCAATGGCAGTTAAAAATCACATTCTGATATAACTATTGAGTGAAGCTCTCAATTCATTATATAAATATTCTTTTATTGTCCTGTTGAAGATGTGTAACGAAATTAAAATTTCTAAAGTACTGTTCACAATTTCATTTCAATATATCTTTGAAAATGATATAAAATTTATGGTGTATACATATACTCTATAAAGTTTGAGGCGTATCGGGTTGGAAGCATTGTTTCGCAATTGCTCCTAAGACGATCTCTGCGCTGAATACATCTGTAAATATAAAAAATTTAATTTTAATAAATTTTACAATAATAATAATATATTTACAGATGATAAATATAGAAAACATTTTTTTCAGACTTAAACTAGATGAGTAAGATTCGTGCCTTAAACTTAATGAGTAGGAACATCATCAAATGCTTATTCAATTGTGGTTTGTTATCATCATTAAATTATTTGTGTTTTTACTTCCATTATAATAAATTAAACAATAAAACGTAGTACTTACTGATTTCTGCTCGAAGAACATCAGCAAGTAAGTGTAAATCATTTTCTACGGTAATGATTATATAATCTAATTTTCCATTGCTGTTCATTTCTTGTATCTGAGTGAGCGATCGTCTTGTTTTGTCCATTGTACCACCAGCACTTTCAATAATTTCTGCCATAGCAGACTGAGAAGGTATGACACTAGGCGTTACATAAAACGTTTTACCCTGAAAAGAAATTGTACAGAAATGAATACACAATTTCAATATTACATTTACTTTTTTAAAGAAATATTTAATAAAGTAAATATTTACCTTAAGAATACTTCCACGATTAGGACTAGCTAATGCTTTTTCAATATTACAATTGAAATTTTTTTCGAATTCGGGATCACCAAGTGTGTAAGAACTTTCATCAACAAAAGTATTTTTTGTCGAGCAATCTTGCAGCCATTGCAAACTGATAATATATTTACATCGAGACAGACAGCACAAAAGTTTTACTGTTCGCATTGGAGCATTCATTATTAAATGTGTTGCATCTCTCCAACTAGCAGCAAGAGTGCCACCTAACTCCCGAATACGCTGTAAAATGTGATATTAGTTATAAATTTTTAATCAATGATTTTATACTATTTGAACAGAATATAATATCAATTTTTAATTACTTTTGCATGTTTCTTTGGACTTATACCAGAAAATAGAATTTTAGGCTGTTTTTCAGGAGGAGGAGGGTTGGGATTACTAATCACTATCGGCTCGTCAAAACCCAGAAGATGTGGCTCTTTATTGAGCATTGGTCCATCTAATTTTGGTTTTTTATACTTTCTCATAGCATTTGGACCTTGACCAACTTGCTTTACTTTATCATAAGACTCTTGTGTTATATTAATAGGTAGTTTCCACGCAACTGTTGAAATTCAGTTATTTTTTTATAAAATTTATGCTCAATTGAAAGGTTTTGAAAATGTTGAAGAACCTACCCATGAGATGAGGCACGAGTGAATAATCTAATCTAAATGGATTTCCTAAACTAAACTGTTGATATTTTGGTGCATCCGACTGGTGTAAGGCTCCCATTTGACCACAAAGTAAGTCTGTTAGCCATTGGGCATTCACAACACCAGTTTGCCATTCCCTTGCTCTTTTATACTTAAGCCCGTCGGGTCTGAAAAGAGAATTTTTTAAATTGAATCTCATAATTTAATTATTAAAGATTAATATTTTATTTAGTCATCAAAAATACCTTCTACAAACAAGTAGCGTATTGTGTCTAGAAAAGTACTTTGTAAACTTGGCTCCTAAGGCTTCCAGCATGAATTTGACTTTCGCGCGCTCCTCGCCCTCGAAACCAGACAGGGAGATAATTTGTTTGCCGCAAGGAAGATCAGTCAGACCGAAAGGCGTAGGAAAGTGGAGCGCGTGCCACGGTGGAAGTACTTGTTGCTTGTTGACGACGTCCGAGAGCCAGTGCGCACTCACGCATCTTTTGCCTTCTCGCAGTGCTTGCACGACTGTCGGATGTTTCTGGGTTATCGACAACACGTGTGTTGCTCTCGCGCAGTATTGAGGCTCTACTTCACCTCCATACTTTTCAATTACTTGCTTCCAGACCGCAACTTCATCCGGGCTCTGCGTGTCGTATTCCACGATGACGAAAATGCAGCCGAGTAAGAATAAGTCTGGTGGTACTGCAATTCAAATGTATAAGTATGAGATCATTTTAAATACATTCAAACGGTTGTTCATTCACAAATATAAATCTCTTTCAATAGAGAAAGATAACAATCAAGAATGTCTATAAAAATTACTAACATTTGAGATTAGGATTGTGCCCATAAAATTGTGCCTTTGGTTGTTGCGTCGCGTTGGGTGCACACTGCATTTTGACCGGTCCTCCCGGAGGTGTACCGTTTGTAATGTTTCCCAACGTTCTCCTCTGACAAGCAGCTAGCAGCTGCGGATCCTGGGAGGGTGGTGGCGGTGGCCTGTGCTGAGCAGTCATCAGTCTCAGTTGACCAGCTGCGCTGCCCTCCGCTGCTCCACCCTGTAGCCTACTGGTAAGCATGTTCGCTAGGGCTGTTTTCGTTTTGGCATTGACGACTAACTGTTGGTCTGCAGCTAGCTGGGCATTTCCTGGTATTGACGACAGTGGTGGTTCTTGCTGAACGATTTGCTGCTGCTGCTGCTGTTGCTGCTGCTGCTGCTGTTGTTGTTGTTGTTGTTGTTGTTGCTGCTGATGTTGCTGTTGCTGCTGTTGTTGCATTTGCTGCAACTGCTGCATTCGAGCTATTTGCTGCTGCTGTTTTTGCATGTGCAGTGCGAGCTGCTGCTGCGTTAGAGGTTGACCTTGCTGGAACTGCTGATTTTGAGCCACTTGGGGTCCTTGCACTGGCACCGCTCCTTGTACCAACACTTGATTACTCGAGTTTATAGGTGTTAGTGCAGGTGGCTGGACAATTGGATGCATCTGACCTGGCTTTTGACCTGGTGCTCCTGCAACCTATTAAAATAATTTTCAGTTATACGTTCAGTTTACATATTATTTTAAGAATTCTTAGTATGTATAATTAAGTTAGAATCAAGTGTAGTTCCTGAGCTATTCGTATAAATTTTAAAACTTACTTGTGGTCCCATCATCTGTGGTCGAGGTTGCGAGACCCATTGTATTCCCCCAGGTTGTCCAGGTTTTCCAGGATTACGAATTACAGCAATGTGTGGACCCTGTTGCTGTGCCTGATGTTGAATATTGCGCTGAAAGAGTAATGTTTTTTGTTTTTGAATTTTTTGTATAAACTGAGCTCTTTGCTGTGGATCCAGTTGTTGCAACCGTTGGTGAGTCTGTGCATCCAATTGTATAAGTTGTCTAGATGGTTGCGGCTGTTGGGCCCACTGAGCTCCTGGCCTCTGCTGCCCAGGTATTTGTTGCTGTTGCTGCTGATGTTGCTGTTGCCTTTGCAATTGTAGCTGATATTGTTGCTGCTGCCACTGAGCATCTCTTTGAACCATGAAATTTTGTTGATTAGGATTAATTAGCTGGGTTGGAGATTGCTGTTGCAATTGGCCTTCTCGGATAACAAATTGCTGAGAGCTCTGCGGTGCTGACTGTTGAAGTTGTTGAGAGATTTGTTGAATTTTTTGTTGCTGCTGAAGCAATAGCACTTGCTGGCATTGTTCTGGAGTTAAAGGTTGCTTTTGCACAGGGCTCTGTTGCTGCTGTAAACCCATTTGTTGAGACTGTTGCTGATTTAAGTGCTGAGATATCAATTGTTGTTTTTGTTGTAATACTAATTGCTGCTGAGATGTTAACTGCTGTGGTCCCAATTGTTGGGGAGAAGTCATTTGAGATTGCGTACCTAACTGTTGTGGTGGAGTCATTTGAGGCTGAGGTATTAATTGTTGAGACATTTGTTGTTGAACCATTTGCTGTTGTGGTGATATTTGTTGCTGAGATCCCATAAGTTGTTGATTTAATTGTTGTTGTGAAGCCATTTGCTGCTGTGGAGATGTCATTTGCTGAGGAGACATCATTTGCGGCTGTGGCTGTATCTGCTGCTGTTGTTGCTGCATTTGCTGTTGAGATATCATTTGCGACTGTGGCTGCATTTGTTGTTGCTGCTGCTGCTGTTGTTGCTGCTGCTGTTGCTGCTGCTGCATTTGTTGCTGTTGTTGCATTTGTTGCTGTTGCTGCATTTGTTGTTGAGATATCATTTGTTGTTGGGGCATCATTTGTTGCTGCGGTAACATTTGTTGCTGTTGCACCATTTGCTGTTGAGGCATTAATTGTTGTTGCTGAGGCATTTGTTGTGTATTTAATTGTTGAGATGATATTTGATGCTGCATTAATTGTGAATTAACTTGCTGTTGAGGCATCATAGTTTGTGGACTTACATTAGCTTGGGTTTGCTGAGGTATTTGATGTAAATCCTGCTGCTGATTCATTAACTGTTGCTGTGGTTGAAGGGATTGGGAATTCATTATTTGTGTTGTAGGTACTTCTTGTTGTGTAGGAGATTTCATAGGAAGCATATTATTGGTTTGAGCCCCTGGAGAATGCCACCCACTCTGTTGCATTGTATTTTGTACTGATGAAACGGGAATGCTTGAAGTAGTATGAATTGTATTATTCGTTGAAGTAGCCCACTGAAAGTGTTGCTGTTGTTGTAGTGACTGCTGCGACACTTGTGGCTGAGTTTGTTGCTGTAATTGATTTTGTGTTTGCTGTTGTTGCATCTGTTGCTGCATTTGCTGCTGCATCTGTTGCTGCTGCTGCTGCTGTTGTTGCTGTCCTTGTGATTGTTGCAGCTGCTGTTGCTGTAAGACTTGATCTGATAGATTAACATTGCTAATACTTTGAGTGTTTGTAGGATGATAGGCTGGTGAAGATGTTGATGTTACGTTTTGATTATGAGACATTGGTTGTGATGTTACAGTGGATTGTTGCTTTTGTTGACTCCATGGTGTCCGCAGCTGTTCTAATATAGCTTTTGTACGTTCTTGCTCTTCATGAACTGCAGTATTATCTACATCTTCCTCCATAAATCCTGTTATTAAGGCAGTTGAGCTATTTGGTGATGGATACACCAAAAGTCTGGGATGAAATTCTGATTCTCCAATAAGTGTTCCCTTTTTACAACATTCTATAACCCAATCAGGAGTAACAACATGTATTTGGTGTCTTGAAGCAGTTTCATACTTCGCTCCACTTGGTTTACCCAGTATTAAATGAGTGCACGAGCTGTCTAAACGAAGTTGGCATTTGCCACCTTGAAGTGTTATCATAGCCCATATTGCCTTGCTGTCTGCTCGACTCAGTTGAGATATACAAGCTTTTATATTGGAAAACAACTGATTTTCTTCTGCGGAAAAATATTGTGTTCTAAATAACATTATTAAGGAAAAGATAATTACTGTATTATTTTATTTTAAATATTTCAAATCTACATCTTTTAATCATAACCTAATTACCAATATTTTATTATAAATATTCTGATATAAGATGGAAATGTATTTAAAAGAAAATACGAAAGCTGGGAAAATATTTTACAATTAAATTGTTTTTAACTGTTTAAAAAAGGATACGGAAGAAGCTGCTTGCATTTTACAGAGAATAAAATCCAGTCTTGCGTCACAGCTGGAATTTCATATATATCTTTTGCCGCTGATATATCATTTTCTATAGCTTCATATCCTGTGATTAAATGTGTAACAAAATCGCTAAAATAGTTACACCTTTCAGCACCACCTTCTTGTAGGAGATTCAAAATCTGGAAAATGATTGAAAGGAGATAAATGTTAATTGAAACCTCAAACAATAAACAAAATATAGTTCGAAAAAGATAATAGACACTTGTTGGAGTAAAATCAATAGAACTCGCAAACAAGTGAATTTCATTCGCGAATGGGAGCGAATTACTTCGCCAGAGTCTGGGCGCGCGTAATGAACAGTTTAGCAGCGGTGCACGCGCAGTACTTGCTAAGCACGGATTCGAGAATAGCAGGCGCCTAATCGCAATAAAGTAGCGAAAAAAAGTGGTGTATTTACCTTGGGATCGCCCTTGCCACTGACGTAGTACTTAACTTTGGCGAAGAGCGTGCCGTCGAGCTTTAGCTCCTCGATACCGGCGCGAATGTCGCCCATTTCGCGTGGCGTGCCGTCGCTGCCCTTCGGCGCACCATAAAAACCAGGAAAACGTCGCAGACGGATTGGGGGGGCTTCGAAAGTGCGCCGAGGCCCTGCAGCGCAGCCGAGCTCGCGCCGCGTCGCTTTGTTATTATTATGACGGCGCCGCACTTGCGTGTACTTCGCACCCTTTGAGGTTAGGCGACGAGGACAAAAGTTCTTTGCGCGCGCTCATTTCACGTCTCTCTCTTTGTTCTTTTATCTGTCTCCTTCCTTCGTCGCGATCGGCTCGTCCGATTAAAATATTGCGCGTCGATATGTATCGTGCATCGAAATTACGGTTGGTAAGGCAGAAAGTTTTCGTATCGATTGATGATTTAATCATTTTGAATTTCGAATGGTAAAACAGTGTTATTAACTATTATAATTTTTTTTAAACAAACGTTTCATTGTATTATGGAATATTTTAATTAAAAATTGTAATAAATACAATTTTTTTATTATGTTAAAGATGCTTTAATATTATTTACATAAACGTCGTAGGAATTATTAAAAATGACAATTTTTGCATTATTAAGTAAATGTAAACATGTAGTCATTGCAGTGAATTAAGAAATTATATCAGTTGCTTTTATTTATAAGTTTATAAATAAAATAAAATAAAAGAAATGTTCTTTTATTAAAGAAAAAAAGGTTTATTTGTGCACTTATAGTGTGTATAAATTTTACGCTTGATATAAAGTACTACTTTACTACTAATGAAACTTTATTTAAATATATAATTTTTAGAATAGTATTATTTTTATCAATATGAAAAAAGATGCACTATGCTGATATACTTACTTATATTAAATAAATATGAATTCACTAAAATAGTAAATTATTGAATTTTATTATATTATTTTTATTTATTACGAATCTTATTTATATTTTTATTTATTTATTTATTTATTTAAGCATTAGATGGGTTATACAGTCCAATATATTCAAAATACAAAAAAATAAAATAAAATAAAATAGTAAAATACAAATAGAAAACTAAAACTCAATAATATAATCGCGATTAACAATGTCCAATGAAAATTTACATTTATATCTTTTTTATAGGAAAGAGCGGGGCATAGCGGGCCGTGGGGCAATGTGAACCTTCGGGGCATAGTGGGCCACCCCATTAAATACGTTTCATTTGCTGTGAAATATATTTCTTAACAAATCTCATTGAAAATAAAGCATTTTGAAAGAATATCATTTTTACATTGCTGTATTACTATATACAACAGATATATATATAGTAAT
>JAXIUT010000024.1:1461486-1498761 GCA_035586675.1 Eurytoma californica
TGTAATAATGATATTCTTTTAAATAGCTTTATTTTCAATGAGACTTGCTAAGAAATATGTTTCACAGCAAATGAAACATATTTAATGAGGTGGCCCACTATGCCCCGAAGATTCATATTGCCCCACGGCCCGCTATGCCCCGCTCTCCCCTACATTTTTACAGTACTATTATACTTTAGTATTTATAGAACTGCGACGAACTTGTATGAAAGTAAATTTTTGTACACAGATCTTAGAGTGATCTACAATCATAATTAAATTAAACATAGTTTTTGTCGTATGCAAACAAAAGCAAATGCAAATTACAGTATCGAGTAATCACATTAAACTGTCAACTCAGCGTTAAAACCACCGTGATTTTAAGAGCCGAGCGAAACGCCTGAGAGGCGAAACAATTAAGGCGATTGAGCGAAAGAAATAGAAAAGCTATATACAGGTGGCCCGGGGGGCAATTAAACGGGACAATCGGAGGGAATTTGAGCGTCGAGCGATTGGAGCGATCAGCGCGCAAAGCCGATGCGCTCGCGCGAGGCGTCGGAGTCGGCGAGATCATCGGGCCGCGAGATCCCCCCGCGGGGCTATAGCCGAAATCATTCCAAGCAAGATCCACGCCTGATCCCTTCTTATCCCCTCCCTCCTCCGCCGGCACATCCCATCGCGATGATCGCGCGCCGCTCCCGTCCCTTATATACGCATTCGTCCGCGCCTCGGCGGGTCGCGCGCTAGGCGAATCGATCGGCGCCGCGCGGCCACCTCTCTCCTCTCGCCGCGTCGGATGCTGCCACCGCCGGCCCGTGGGTGGCTCCGGACGCGCGAGGATTTACGATCGACTGCCGGCTCGAGACATCAATAAAGCGTCGCGGGAGATAGGCCAGTGTCTTGGGCGCGCGCAGCTGTGCCACATACCCGCAGACGTGACTATCCGTGCGATGTGTCGGCCTCGATTTTGTTTTTTTTTTTTTTTGTTTTTTTTTTTCGCCGCGGCGCGTTTATCCGTACGTATCCTTCGTCTTATCCGCTAGCTAAATTTTCCCGATTTCGCCCGGGAGATAAGGAGCCGCGGGGGCCGTCGTCGATGCGCTTGTTTATTTATACGTCGAGATTTATTGGCCTTGGCCGAAACACAGCGAGAGAGGCAGCGAGCTACAAAGGGGTCAAGGATCTCACCCCTGCGCCTCTGGTTAATTTTATTTTAAATTGATTCGTCTTCTACTTTTCGCTCCCGCGCTGCTGCGACCGAGGCGCGCATATACCTTTTTTTTGCTTCAGGCGTTATCGCTCGGGAGGAGTTGCGTAATTAAAAAATAATTATGAAAGAGCAGCTGATTTCTCGACGGTTAATTTATTGTATTGAGGGGTGCCTTTGATTTTCATTGACCTCTGCGATCGTATTTCCCGTTACGCCGGTGCTGCGCATTTTCATTTAACGAGGAAATTAGAAAAAATAAGCCAATTGTATTTTTATCGAAATATTTGTATCTCTTGTTGCATTAACATAAAGTAGTTTCCTACCTCTCTACAAATTATTAAATTTCTTCGTTGATGACTATATAAGCAATCACTTCCTAATTTATAAAATAATAATGAAATAATTATAATTAGAACTTACATAGCTAATAGTTAGTTTTAATTATCCTCTAGTATTCCTTATTACAGTGAATTGTATTTATAAATATGCAGTAAAGATAAAGATAATTAATTGTTTACATGATATTATGCAATTTTAATTATTATTTATTTTTTGTGAAAATTAAAATCATAAGTTTTCGTCGGTAATTCATAATCTTCCACATAATCTACAGCTTCTTGAATATCTATAAGTAGTTAAAGCATCAAATTTGTACTTACAATGAAAATAACACCATAAATTTAACGGAAATCTGGAACAGAAAACTGAATTTAGATTTTGGAAGATCTATGTAGCATAAACTGCTTAACTTACAGATGGGACAGTTCGCGGCCAAGAATGTCAACAGAGCGAAATCAGCACTAAGTTTCTATCCCATTGTTCGCCGGTTGTCTAAACAGAATAATATAGCTTCGTTGAATGCAGATTTGAGCCACTGTGCGGGGCATCAACAGCTCAATGTCACCGTCGCTACCTACATTCGGATATATATCCTATACTCTTAGAGAAGGATATAAGTCGACTCGGTTGTTTCTCTTTAGCTAAATCCGATTCATATGATCCTGTTTCTGCGGCAGTCTTCTTGAATCGCCTTCCATATGAACGATCGAACGATAACGTTTACCGTCCGCCGCATGAATTTTGTTTACTGGTTTCTTTTCTCATCCGATTATATAGAAAGAAATAACAAAATTTAAAGCAATTTATTATTAAATATTGAAATATTTAGAGCATTATTCTTTTTTATAAACCTTCATAAATTGTAGTACTCACTATTATACGAAATATGTAAATTGTATGTGGACATACAATAAAAATTTTCTGAAAAAACTTTGTTTTGCCATATTTTTAATGATTAAATTAGTAGTAACTTCAGTAATAAATCGGCAATTAAAAATTTATTAATTACAGATACTAATTACTTAATTAAATTTTTCACAAAATTGCATTAAATTATTATTTCTCATACAACTTTCAATTTTTAGAGTAAGTTAAAATTAAACAAAAATCGGACCCTCACGCTTTACAAATACTTTAAAATATCTCACCCAAAGAATGGCTCTTCTAACTTTTCTAAGAATAGTCCGCCTAAAAATCGATAGCGCGCGCAAAATTAAGAAAAGCAGCATCCTCGAGAGAGCGCGCAGGGAGATCCGTCGCGAAAACATTTTTCCCCCCTTTCACAGCGGCAAAAAAGAAAAATCTCGCAGTCGCCTCTTAAGTAGGATACTTAAAAAATTGCGAATGCGGCCGTTGAAGAGCAGGGGGCTGGGGGGATAAAGGCATTCGCTGACACGGTTTGGTACGTCAATGCGAGCCGGCGCGCGTCGAAGGAGGGAAAAAGAAAACAGCGCGAGACAAAGACGCCGGGCGGCCCGAGACGCAAAAAAAAAAAAGAAAAAAAACAGAGGAAGCGAAGAAAGGAGTGACACACAGCGAGAGGCGAGGAGGCGAAACGGAGGAAGGGGGGAGGGCGCCCGCACGAGCGAGACGGAAAAAGGGGGATGGCGCGCATGTGCTTTGGGGCTGAATCGAGAGTATAGCCGGGTAACGCCCCAGAACGCACACGTGGCCCCCGAGCCTTTCTCTCTCTCTCTCTCTCTCCTGCCTTCGTTAAACGTGTCATTAAGCTCGCCTAGTGCGTTTAAAGCGTCTCGCGCGCGCCGATATTGTTTTTGCATGCGAATGGCCGGATTATCGCAACTCCTACCCTTCCGTCACACCGGATCGCTCTTTTTAACGCGCACGTACGAGCGGACGATAAAGCGACTCTTTGTAATTGTCGCTGCGAGGAGATATTTCGGGGGCGGCTCTCTCTCTCTTCCTCGCTGCTTTTTCGGCGCCGCGCGTTTCACGAGCGGAAATTCAATTAATATTTACAGGTGACTCGCGGCGTCAGGTGTCGCTCTCTTCTTTCTCTGGATTATTCTCTCTCTCTCTCTCTCTCTCTCTCTCTCTCTCTCGCTTTTTTTCGGAGAGGCAGGCTTTTAATTGATATATCCACGAGAGAGCCGTTTCAATTAAAAGCGATGAAAACTGTTTGCTTAAAATCGAAATGTATTCGAGAAAGTCGGTCGAAAGAGTTTACTGTTTACTTCTGCATCGTATTCGAGTGTATTTAATAAAGTTATTGCGACGACTTTTTTTTTAATTTTTCGTTTTCTTTCATTATGATTGTTTTCGTTGCAGCGTTAATTCTCTTTTTCGCCGTTCTTCTCTTTACGCTCGGTGATTCTTCGAATAAACGTGTTTGCGAAGTTAATTCAATGAAAATAATTGAAAGCAGTAAAACAAAAATTCAAAAAGAAATCATTTTTAAAGTAAAATAAACACACTTTTTACGTGAATATATTTAAAAAAAAAATTACCTTTTTATTTCAAATAAGCATTTCTATTAGACATACTTCATGAAGAAAAATGTTGCATTTAAGATTTCTATATGTCTACTAAATCGAGGAGAAACTCGAAAAATCAAAAATATTAGAATAGTTTCTCGTACGTTATTACACATGTGGAAAAATTTAACGTAACTAAACACTCTTAATTTTATTAATTTTTTTAATGTATTCTCGCTTTAAAAAAAAACATAGTAATTTGAATACAACATTTTTCACCGTGTACCTTGTGATATTAATTCTATAAATACTATTAGTACTTTTAAGAACAAGGCCAAAAATACATTTTTATGTTATTATTAATATTAAGAATTCTTCCATTTATTATCTACTGTATGTTATCGGTCTAGCAATTAAATAATATTGATTGATTTATACAATACAAAATTTAATATATTAATTCTTATTAAAATAAAAATAAATAAATAATTCTCAAACAAATTTAATATCAAACATGTTCTTTCAAACAGTAGCTAAAGTACCAAATCTATTAAATAAGTTAACAAAGTACTAGTTAGACAAAACATTCCGCGCAATTACGGAAAAGTTGCCTTTCCCCACCGAAATAGCAAGCATATAAGCAGCTAACGAAAAATAAATTTGTAATGAAAATAATGATCGATTGAATAACGCGACTTACGAGCTTATACCAAGCGGAAAAAACTCGGCAACTTCCCTAACGGCGGCCGCAGCCCCGTCCCGCGCGAAAACAAGACGACTCCAGAGAAAAAAGAGCCCCCCCGAAAGCTATTCGGAGGAAAGCCCAGGAAGCTTCAGAGAGAGAGAGAGAGACGGAGAGGGAGTCGAGAAAAGCGCGTCAGCCTTGGCGAGGCGCGCCGAAGAGAGGGGCGCTCCCTCTTCCGGCGCGCTGGCTCCTCTCGGCGAAGGGGCGGCAGCGGGCCTCCTCGGGGGGTCCAGGACGTCGGCGCGCATGCGAGGCCGCCGCCGCCGCCGTCGCCGCGCGCGTCGGGATTTCGGTTTTTAATCCGTGGGTGTGGTGGTGCGCCGCGCCGTCGTGCCGCCGCCCGCGCGGGGCGGGCAGGGAGGGGGAGGGGAGGCGCGCGCGCGGCCGCGCGACCAGACACCACCGGAGAGCCGGAGAGTCTGCTCCGCGCGCGTGTCCGCGACGCGCCGCCTTCGCTCTTTTGCCCGCGAGGAAGGGACCCAGTCCGCCCGCGTCCGGCTGCTCTCGCACGCCCCACCGGATATACAAGTGCTGCCGACACGTGCGCGTGTGCCCCGGTGCTCTCTTCTCGCGCGGCGAGAATCGAGGATCTCTGCCCTTCCATCGCTTCCACGGATGCCCGTTTCTTGAGGGGATAAGTGCACCGAGGAAGCTGGCGGTGTCCGACGCGAGCTGGACCGTTACTACTTCAAGAGCAGTGTGATCGACGCACCGTTTGGTATAGTTCAAGTGCTGCGTTACGTAACGTGCGAAACGCTAGGATGGATGTATGAGAAAAAGTTTTACTTGCAGTTTTACGATTATTGTTGTATGTAATATATATAATTATATATATGTGTGTGCTGGCTGTTTCGTTTCAAGTCTCGCGGGTGATGCTGGAACTTTGAAACTCGCGCGGCTGTGGAGCCCCTTTTTCTTATCCGGTTGTTCCCTCTTCTTCTTTTTCTTTTGGATGAAACTTTTGCCGGACCCGCAAAAACGATCGTCTACATCCGTGAAATCTGACTTCTTCTCCACCCTCCGGCGAGGCAGTCGCTCTCGCTTAGCATTCGGAGGTAATTCCTCACAGTTTTGACGTGTCCAGAATCGGATTCCCTGCTCATCTTCCCCCTTTGTCGTAAAGGAGGTGTATTATATATCGATTTACGATTACCCTGCGTGAATTCGAGAAGAAAGAATTGGCGCGATTTTTTTTCGTTATCGGATTTACTTTTATCGCCCGCCTATACGGATCTTTTACGCGATCGCGCGCCGCCCGTTTTTTTTTTCCTTTGCGTCGGCAGGAAAAAAGTTGCGTAACGCGGTGTGGCGCTCGCGCCGGAGCTCCTTCGCCGCTCTTCATAATAACTGGAAAAAAATGATTTATTTTGAGAGATCGCGAAGTGGGCATTGGTCCAATGTTACGCGCGTGACGTCGCGCGCAAAATAGAATTGGCCTTTAATCGATCGATCGCGGACTTTCACTGTCGCCAATTCGGTTATTTATTTACCATTACATTAGCGTGGGCGGGACGAAAATGTTGATACTTAAATGCGTTAACGGAAAATTTCGTTAGGCGCCATGAATCCGCCGAATGGTTAAAATGAGTTAAATATAAACCGTTATTGATCTCCGGTATTATTAAATCACGTTTTAAAACTTTTAGTGGGGATAATTCAGTAAACTTTAGACTAAGCTAATGCTAATGAGACTGAAAACGTATTTTGTGTCGGCACAAAAAGAAAGAAGAAAACTCGATGAAATTTTTATTAACAGTTTCAAAAAATGTGTAAAAATTTGAACTTTTCTTTGAAGTTGAACAATAACGCGAATTCCACTGAGCAAATGAAAAAAATTAAAAGAAAATTTAATTAAAGAGATTTAAAAATAATTTAAACGGAAGTCATTTTAAGTATTTACATAAAATAATACGATTGAAATTAATTTCTTATTTAATTTAAAATCGACGATCTCCGTGACAGAATATCATGTTTACACAATTTGATAAATGTCTACTTCTATCAAGTTTAAACGTTCGTTTTTTACTGTAAACATGAAAATGAATAAAATGTATTAAAATATTGATTGATTAACATTGTCAGTCAATTAATTAGAATCTAGCGGAACTGAATCAGATTTGAATTTTATAACGTCACAATTTATAATCGAAAATGTCTTTTCCAATATCGCTTTAAAACTTAAGATGCTATCTCTCGAAATAACTTTGAAACTGCACTTGATTGAAATTCTGATTTCTTTAGATAAAAAATTGTGTATTGTTTAATTGAATATAAATTCATAAAAAATTCTTTTCTTTAACGTTAAAACCTTTTGTTTGTTTATAAACTTATTAGTATATTTTATAAAATATTTAACATTTGTTATACTTTTAATGATTGATTGACATCTATGAAAAAATTTAATCTATTAAATTCTAATTTAACATTTATAATAAAAGTTTATTGATTCATAATTAAGATTAAAATAGACATTTAAAAAGTCTACAGTAAGCTTGCGAGTCGGCACAATTTTGTACAAACTTCGTATACAACCAGCGCAACTATTTCCTGGCGCCAATAGAACTCATAAATCAAATTTTCTTCAACTTTCACGGCTCGAGCAAACATGCTTAGCTTAAAATTCACGCCGTCTAAACCGCGAATTATAAAGCCGCACCTCCGGCACCTACTCGTTTATCCGCGCAGCGACGGCATCCTCTTCGAGGAAAACGTCGTCGCGCACCGCGGCGACAATCGTAAAATCAAGCGGGCGCTCCTTCCGCCGTGGGAGGGTTGGCAGCCCCTATTTTCTATGCGCGCCTCCGTCGCTCGGAGGAATTGATTTATACCGCCGAACGGCGCGCCCGCGGAAATTCGCAGCACCGGCCCGGCACCGCGGAAGAAGAGCGCTTCCGGCGTACGCGACGGAGCGCCGAATCCGAGGGGGAAAATTGATTTCGACCGCCCCGCAGGAGGTGTCTCCGCGCCGAGGTGGCTGCGCTCGATTGACCGACCTCGCGCGGCTCTCGAGCGCACCCGACGTGAGAGAAATCGCTGATGCCCCATTGGCTCCCGGACATTTGTTTGCCGAATTTGCCGCGTGGAAATTCAGTGGGATGTTCCTTTTTCTCACGGCGTAATTTTCGATGTTCTTCGTACGGTGCTCGTGGAATAGTTAGCCAACACTTCGAGTGATTTGAATTTGTGGTGGATATATATATCAGGTTGGGTGTAGGTGTGAGGGTAGGTCGATTGGCATTTCGAATTTATGTTTGCTGGATTATTGAGTTTGTAATTGTTCTGATCGTCAGCCACCAGAATTAATATGCTAGTATCCGGCGCATCTGTTCAAAGTGCAGTTCAGGAAATAGATGTATTGTCGTAACTTTTAGCCGAGCATTTACTTGCTGGTACTGACATACCCTCTTCAGTTTGCGTTCAGCTGTATAGACTAAATCAGTATGAAATTGTGAATTATTATTAAATATTAGTCACTTTTTAAAATTAGTATGAAAACGTGCGCTAAAATGTAGTTCTCACCTGCCAACGGGCTAGTAGAAAAAGCGAGGTATGGTCAGACATTATTATATTTCGATGTGCTTCGCTTTGGTCAAGTATAATATAATTTAGTTTCATTATAAAAAGAAAAATAACTATTATTTCGTATATCTCTACAAAATATGGCTTGAAATTTACAAGATTTGATCGATTATCCAAGAAAATTCCATAGAATTGAGTTCTATTTACGTGAATGAATACACTTCTGAAACAATAGTTGATTATTTGCTTAAAAAGTCGATTCATCAGTTTCCCATTCAGAGGAGCCATTTTTCTGATTGTACGTACGGTCGCACACCACCCACGCACAGACAGTAATGTCAAAGCGAAACGAACTCGTTCCGCCCACTGTGCGTCCGCGTTAGCAGAAGCGCGAGCTCGCGGGCGCGATTTGTACAAATACAGGGAGAAAAAGCAAAACCCCTCCATCCCCCCGCGAAAGTCTTAATTACCCTTTTCTGGCCGACCGACAAGGACGCGTTAATTAGGTCGAGCCGTGTAAAAAGTTCGCCGGGCAATTATTTTTAGACCTCGTTCGCTTAAGCGCGCGCGAGGACGCGCCCTGGCGCTTTCGCCTATTTCGGATTTCTTCTCTCTTTTTCGCTCGCCCGTCCCTCGCGGACAACAAAGGGAGGATGGAGAGAGACGGGCCGCTGACACACGCGAGCGCGGCACCTACGCGCGAGTGTGCCTCTATTCGCGTGCGCCCCGGCGATTTCGTTACGCGATTCTATCCCGCGCGCGTGCACACACCTCACTTTTTAACGAAGTCTGCCTGTGCGGGGAAAGGACCGGTCGCCTTTGCGAATTATTCAGAAATTGGCCGGATCTCTTTGGACCGAAGGTTTTACGTAACTACCTTGCGTAATTTGCAAAGGGAGCGGGTTTGGAGAGGCGCTTCGATTTGGCGGGAGAGCGAGTTTGGAGCGGAGGACTCGCTCTGTTCGATGAGGGGAGTGTAGGCGAGGTGGCCCCCATAAAATTTTATAAAGGGAGAACATTTTAGCGGGATTTTATTTAAGCGGGAGTTTGAATGATTTGAGAGATAAACGGTTTGTTATCGTCGTTATAAAATTTATGGGGAAGAAATGTGTGCTAGGGGATTTATGAATAAAATTTTAACTGTATATTCGGGTCGCATCTGTACATGATTCATATTGGTCAGTAAGAATAACATTGATATTTATATGTGCTCGTAAATTATAGTTCCACGATGACTAACCACTTTGCGGTTATTCGTAATTTTTATTACATCAAAATGTTATCAGTGTAGAAATTTACTGTTTAATTGTTTAAATCACAAATAGAAACCATAAATTATTTATAGAATTTCTCTAATCGCAATTATAAAAAATATATTCTGTAAGTATACTAGCACTTATTCGATATAAAAAGTCATCCACTTTTTGAATAAGTCAACGACTTATAATGCAAAATACGTACGAATTCACTTATTAGTTCCTGCACTGAAAGAAATATTTTAGTAAAAATTACTAAACTGCCTCGGAAAGCGGTCGCTGACTGACATTCTAAAAAAAATTACTAACTTTATATAGTATAATTTATCGTATGTATATGAAAATTTACGATCCGATTTACTGGTATCCTATTTACTTGTATCCGAAAAAGTGATAAAGCCAAGACTCGAAATGAAATTCACGTGTCCGCGGCCCACTTTCGTCGATCGCCGGTCTCGCGGCGCTCGAACTCCCTCAAATCGGGTCAGGGCTTTAATGGCATTCGCGCGCATCAGCTAAAAGAGGAAACGCGCGAAAAGGGGGGGAAGAGAAGCCGAGGGACTCCGAGAGAATCGGACGGGGGGAGGAGGGGTCAAATTGTTACCCGCGCGAAAGCTGCACGTCGTTGAATTGCGAAGGTGTCGATGCAAGCGAAACTCTCCGCGGCGGCGGCGTCGAGTGAAAAATCGTGCTCCAGGAGTTTCGTCAATTTCCGCCGCCCGTTTCGGGAATTAGTTCGTCGCGTTCCCCTTCTTTTTTTCGCCTTGCGGTCGAGGGCTCTTTGTCGAGCCCGGCTCGCGAAGGGTGTGTAAGGGACGCGCTGGAATTGTAGCTTTGCGCTCTAACGAGTGGTGCTTCGTGCCTCTGCAACAACGAGCGAAGTTGATTAAAAGGCCGCTTTTTTCCGATGGCTTTTTCGGATTTTATCAGCGCGTCGCTTTGGATAAAATTAGTGTATTTCCATTAGTTTCGAATTTCCTTCCGCGAGATTTGGGCGGGTTTTTTTTCCGGCTGTCGCTTATGGACAATATTTGAAGAACATTTTTTTGGTCGCATATTTCTTGTTTTAGGAAATTGTACTTGTACACGATAATAGCCTGTAACGTAATCTTGAAGGTTTTTATAATAGTTTCAATTTTCCTTTTGTTATAATAAATAAGTAAAATTGACTACGAAGGAAATACGAAACTTTTATTTAGAGGATTCATTGTCCTAAAAGTCGTAATATGTCGCTACAAGGCATACTTTTTGTATGAATGTATTCATGAGCCATCGTTAGCCTTCCGAGTAGACTAACAAAAATGTATCTCCGCCTACATTTACATTATAAACCAGTCGAAAAATAAAATCGACCAAATTCTTCCTGAACACATGCATGAGAAAAAATAAAATCTTTTAAAAATTGCAAAAGTAGTAATAATAGTTTCTTAGTACAATACAATAGTAGTAATAATAGAGTATACTTTTTCAATTTATCGAAAATCTCACGAAATTTACAAGAATCCATTTCAATTTTTTCAATAATATCAATTTACCAGATCATTAAAATGGTTTCGATAAAAGCGCGCTTCCGAAAACATAAAATCCACGCCCCCGCAAAATTATGCCTAAAAAAAAAAAAAAAAAGGATCAACCGAGAAAAACTAGCCGGTAGGTGCAGCGTAAACGAAGCAAGCCCGAAAGGAGCATAAGCGTCGCGTATCTCGCGAAGAGATAAGGGTATAAAAAACGAAAGGCGAGAGAGCGAGAGTAAACGCCGCGAGAGTCGGTGCGAATAGCGGCAATCGGCTTATAGGTCCGCAAGCGGCCGGCGGCAGTGCATCGGCTTGCGCGCGCCCGCCTAAGAGCTATTTCGGAAAATCCAATTTCCCACGTCGCTGCTGCGCCGCCGATCGTTTAGGGGCTCTCGCACCGCCGGAATTAACCTCTCCGGCCTCCCCCACCCCGACGGCCCCCGGCCTCCTCTCCTTCTTTTCCCTCGAGATGACTCATTTGCAATTCCTTATACTCGGGCTACTGGCTGCTGCCGCCGCCCCACGCGCGACAACCCGACGACGAGCCGGATTGATTTTCGCCCCTTCTCTCTCTCTCTCTCTCTCTCTCTCTCTCTCTCTCTCTCTCTCTCTCTCTCTCTCTCTCACTCCCTCTTAGGCGGCGGCCTCCCCGTCCATTTCTCCGGCGTCTCGCCTTTTTCACTCTCCTTTTTTTTTCGTACAGTCCACCCTCGTTCCGTTGGACCGGCTCTTTTTTTTCGTCTCTCTGTTCTGACGGTGGCAATTTCCAACGAACACCGGAAGAAAAATTTGCCAGGCCGGAGGTTGCGGGTTATTTCGAAAAAAAAAACTATGGCGAACGATTGGCGCGGGGCGCATCCAGTAAAGTGTGCACGCCGGTGCAATGAAAATATGGAAGCGCGCAGGGGCAATCTTCGTGTAGTGGAAAATCCCATAGGTTTAAAATGCTCACCGTAGAATTTTTATGCAAAACCTTTGTCAGGAATAAACTCGGAGAGTCAGTCGCGGCTCTTCTCTCTTTTTTTTTACCCGTATGCTGTGTACGCTATACTCGCTCGAATGAAGTTTGCGATACTTTAGAAAGTTTCTTTGTTTTTCTTGCTCGAATATATACTTTAGTTGGCTGAAATTTATTACATTTGCATGACATCTGATCCTTTCTTTTTTTTTATCAATTTATTACTAATCAAAATTTAATTAAAAATTTTATGATTGCGTGAATTTATTAAAAGTTTAGATTAGCGTGCTTTTTTTTTAATTGATTGGATTTTTTTTTGGATGATCCTGGGTTAAAAAGTTCGACTAGTTCAATCAAAGTGAACAATTTTTCATACATTTTAACAGGATTCGATTTATAGAGGCGTACTCGTAATATTTTCGAACGTACCATAAATTTCGCATTCTGATTTAACGTGGACTATCAAAAAGTGCAAATATGCGTTACGTTCTAATCAATATATTTAGCTATTGCTATAACTTTCTATACTCAAATAAAAGTATTGTGCAAAAATTTTACAAATTGCGGAAAATCTCAATGCAAAAAAAATTTAAAGTCTACTTTAAACTCAATCCTAACTTACTGAAATTATTCTTCTAATGTTGTTATTGTGCCCCACGACATTGTGAATAACGCAATCATCGCGCCGCATTTTTCGTCACAAATTTGTTCACCGCCGCGCGAATCTGCCGGCTCTTAAAAAGAGGCGTCAGCGCTCATAAAGTCGGTGAAATTAAAAGCGAAAAGCTTCGAAGAATAAATCATTTCAGCCGCGAGGGAAGAATTGCGGCGACGTTAAACGAGTGTAAAATTTAAAGCCGTGCACCGGCCGGCTTCCTTATCTGCATTCCGCGCGTCGGCGGACAATTAAAAGGGCGGCGCTTCGTTAAACAAAGCTGCAACAATAACGCGGCAGAATCCGAAAAGCTCCAATTTCGCCGTGGCAACTAATTGCGCTCCGAATCGATAATCTCGAGTAGGGTGAGAGACTTTGCTTTCTATTTCGGCGCGCCTCGGACGAGAGCGCCGTGACACCTCGGTGGCCTCGGAGATTAATTAAAAAGTCGTTTGCTCTTTAGCCGCACGCGGGATCCGTTCAATGGGGGCGACTAGGGGAGGGCGAGAAAACACTCGAAGAATTTGTAATTAAAGCTCGCGGCGCATTGACCGATAGACCGAGCGCCTCCGATTTGTCTTCCTCTCGTCTTTTTCTTTTGTGCTTCCTGCTTTCGGTGCGGCCCGTACGAGGGTCCGCTTTGCATTCGGGAAACGAGTGTAGTGCTCGAGCTAACTAATTGAAAACTTAAATTACTCACTTCCGCACGGGCCGAGGCCAAGGTGTTCGCAGTTTGAATTTTGGAGCTGCTAATGTGCCAATTTGTATATGTGCGCGACGAAAGTTTGCAGCGCGGTACTCCGGTCGACAGGATTTACCGTTTTACACGTTTTGACGAACGACAATGGAATAAAGTGGTTAATTTGATGCTCTAGAGCACATCAAAATCGAAATGGCATTCATCATTAGGCAAATTAATCACGTACAGTTAATTAGCAACCAAATTAGGTAATTACGGCCAATGGATATTCCACGCATGGGAAATATTCAACAAATTAAAACCATTAAATTATTAAACACGTTCAAGTGTTATTTTGTTCATTGATTAGTTAAATTAAAGTTCACGCGAACAGAAATTCTTTCGTAAATTATAAATAAAAGGATGCTAAATAAAGTTTACTTTTTCTCGAGGTGCAGCCAGACTTCATGTTAAATAAAACAATTCAATTTTAATAATTTCAATTAAAAATAATTAATCATTTATAAACTACAAAGACTTGCAGTAAAATTACACTAAGATTTCTAATATGCAATCATCATCAAATATCAAATTAATAAAAATCTCAAAAACTCGATTTCATCTTGTTTTCCTCCATAGAAAAAAGAAACGTAGAAGTAATTTTTAATTAAAATTTTGTAACGTCCCCCCAGAAATGTCGCAAAGCCATAAATTCATGTGATCCTCGGGTATGCAGAATCCAAGCGGCGAAATTCGCCCGGGTCTAATCTTTCAAATTCCACTTTCAAAATGAAAGATCAGATAAGCCTCTCACGTTGTCTTCGCGCGGCCAGCCAAACGATGTACGGACGAGGAAAAGATGATCGGGCGCATTCTCGCGAGGCCGATCACGAATCCATTTACCGTGTATATAGCGCTCGGCGGGGTTAGCTCCGTCTCCGCCCCCCTGCTTTCTCCTCTCCAACGCTTTTCTTCGCAAAATTTCAAATTCCCGCGCGTGACCTCCGCGGAGCTCAGATGTACTCTGCGTGACCTCGTTTTCCGAAGCTTTACAATTCGAAAGGGGAAAATCGATATGAAGGGAGTGCGAGAGAGAGAGGGGGGGGAGAGAAAGAGAGAGAGAGAGAGGAGAGAGTTATTGCTGTCGTTCGTACGTTGAGCGGAGCTCTCCTTTTCTCATCGTGTGCAAAGGTTCGCTGCAAAGTGATAGCCGCGGGGGGAATATAAAGACGTTTCGTCCGCTCAAAGTTGATTGAACGTCGCCGCCGACGCTGTAAAAAGCCTTTCCGCGACTTTGCACGGCTTGTTTCCGTAAGGGGCATGCCCGAGTGCTCCTCCGTCCGAGTAATGACTCGCTTCTGATTTTTATTAAAAATCTATTATTACGCTTCCTGAGCTTTTTTCTCGCTTTTTATTTTTAAAGCTCGCCGGCATTTTCGCTTTGATGTTTTAAAAATGCGATTTTTACTCGAGATGCTGGGGGATTTTTTGCTTTTGCTTATCGAGATTTTTTCATCAATTTGTACTTGACATTCTTTTAATACTTAATTATAGACATCATTTTTTTGCGGTTAATCGATAAAAATACGCAGAGCCGTATTCATAGTGAAAAATACATCCACCAATGCACAACAGTTTTTTACTACCTTTCAGGAAAAAATAAACAGATTCGACATTTTATTCAGTAGATTTAGCTATAAAATGTCAGTTTATTTTACTATCATCGGTATCTATATAGAAAAAGATTTAAAGAAATGTAGAATTTACTTTTAAAAAATGTAAAAATAACATTTTAGAAATGGTTGGAATAAATTGTTGTTTTTATTGTGAGAAATGTTTATAACTTTACTGATTTTGGGGTATTATTTTTACTTTTTCTAATTCAGTAAATTATTCTAGTGCGAAACAGTTACATTCGCTGTTTATTTTTTCCGCGTCTAAGCAAATTATTTAAAATTGGTATACCTGCAAAGAAAAAAATATTTTTTTATTATTAAAAAAAAAATTACCCAAAACTGATTTTCAACGTTGATTGAAAAAAGATTGACTCAGGACCGCCCCAAAAAAGCGTCGGTTAAAACTTCGCAAATAAGCGTATAACACTTCTCATCGCGCCGTCCGACCGCACTCGGAGCATATATCTACTTAAAGCTTAATTCTCTCAAATGACTCATCCCCTCCATATTTGTTAAACTGCCATTAGAAAGTTCACCGACGCTATCGCACGCCTTCCGTAATAATTAAAAGTTTCAATAGATATCGCCACGGCAATCCCGTTCATCAACAATCCCATTACGGGTTCTCAATTAGTGCTCCAGGGAGGGGGATGGGGGGCGCCTCATTATCGACACCCCCCCCGGAGAAAGTGCGCGCAGCCTCCTCCACCTCCCGGGCCGAAATCGATGGCCGAGAGTCGAGCTTGCACATGCGGGGCGCGAATAGCTTGCGCCGCGGGCTTATGATAATATTTAATCCGGTTAGGGAGCCGCGGGGCTGTGGTGGCGCGCGCTCCATATTCCGCGCGGGGCTGCGAATCGGCACGACGTCGCCGGCCGGACTCCCGCGAGCGACGTCTTTGCGGATGCGCTCGCCCTACCGCACGTGTGTGTCCGTGTCTGCGTGTCTGCGTATATGTGTATAAACGCGAGTGCGCGCGCTTACGTCCGAGCGGCCGCTCGCTCTATCCCCTAATCCAGTTAGACCGTCGGACTCGGCGCGCCGCGGACGTGCACCTCGCCTATAATACGCACGCACGCGCCGAGCTTTTTGCGGTCGCGTCGAAAATTCTTACGTCGATCGCGAAGTCGATGTGCGCTTGGCGGTGATGCCTGCGGGGATCCTGATCGGTGCAGGTACGCGCGCGAGGGTATTATTCCGCTGTGGGATGTATGCTGATTTAGTGAATGTTCGCGGTCGCGTCAAGTCCCATTGAGGCGGGCGGTGGAAAATGAAGTTGCTCGGCTTCGAGCTGATGATTCGTGGAATATACCGGACGATGGTCGAAATTTCATTTAGCTCGATCGCAGTGGTTGTGAATCCGATCTTTTTTTTCGGGGGTTTAGAGATGATTGGAAATGCCGTTTTATTGATTTCCAATGAGTAGAAATATCCAGTTTCAGTGCTTAAGTATTTAATGCATTTATCAGCTTTGTGGTGGTGTTAATTCTTGATTGACTGCTGATGCATCTTTAGTCATCATGAGTAATTGATTTAAAATGACGAATTAAAAAAAAATTGTATAATAAATAGAAATTGCGATGTAGTAATTATCTGGTCAAATCTATAAATGTTATAGACACGTTTATAATCGTTAGCATATCGGCAGCTTTCTATCGCAATGATGTAACTGTACTTTCTACATTTGAGATTTGAATGTTTTGTTACGATTTGATTTTTCACCACATCTATATAATTGTTTCCCATGACGACCCCATTGTATTTCAAATTTTTTTTTTTTCATTATTATTTTATTTTAACTTTTTATGATTAATTAAATTATTTTACTGTATAAACTAACATTTACATGACGTTGCCGATTATAGTTCTAATAAATTTTCTACCTATCTACAATACATCTAATATACATCTATTTACTCCATTGTAATTTTGAATACGCTACGAAATCCTCGAAATAGGATTTATCAACAAATGCTCGCGCAAAAATCTTGAACCTAAACAAGTTATTCTAAATACCTAAAGTACCACTGAGATAAAGGTATAAAACGCACGAACGAAGCAAATTCCCGCAAAGTGACATTCACTCCGGTCGCACTGTAGAAGCCAACAACGAAATCGCTCAAGTACTTCTTTCCCGTAATCCCCGCGCGTCTGCGGTGGCCGGCTCCCGGCTGAGAAAGTCGCTTCGGCCCGGCCGGCGAGCGTAACATATTAATATCCGTCGTGGACAATCACGCCTCCCGCCGCCGCGAAAACCGTAGTACGCGCCGACGCGCCAGCGCTACTCCGGAACTACGCGCCCTCTACGGCTTTGCTCCCCGCCCTATTATCCTCTGCCCTTTTCTTTTTTTTTACACACGCCCACACTTTCCCTTTTGCCGACGCGCGCCGTTTAATTACTCGCTCGGCTTGGCCCGGCGCTCTCGCGTCATTTACTCTTTATTTACGCCGACTTTCGGGGGCCTCCGTAGCTCGATAATTAGGAATTAACGGGGGATCGGCCCCCGGGGCTTTTATTATCGGCTTCGCGTACGTCCGTTGCGGCATTTTAATTGCGATTCTTCTCTTAAATTAAATTTGTTGCCGCCGTTTTTCCTCCCCCCTCCTGCACGAGGCGTCGATAATTAAAATTGCGTTGAATTAGGGGCCTCGAAGTGTTTACGCCCGCGCGCAGCCGTTCCCACCGCGCGCGCTAATTCGCGAACGCGTAAATCTCGGTCGAGTCCGCAATTTCGAAATATTAATCGCGCTTCCAGACTCGCGCAATTATTAAAATTAGTTTCTCGCGCACCCATGCGTAATATCGTCCTCCTTGATCCTCATCCGACTCCTCAGGTAATTGTTGGCCTACTTTTCTTTCTTCCCTCTCGCTCTAACTCTCTCATTCTCTTTTTCTCCCGTTCACGATTTCTCTCTCTCTCTCTCTCTCTCTCTCTCTCTCTCTCTCTCTCTCTCTATATCTGTCTATCTCTCGAGTCGAGTCCTTTCCTAGCTTCTTGACAATTTGCCGAGGTTTTTCTTATTAAAGGTAAAGTTGGTAGGATGACCGAGGGCATCTAGCCTTCGGCGGAGAAAACTTTCGAGACTAGATTAGAGATAGTTACGGATATGTGCAGGCTAAGGAGATCCTCTCACATCGATGGCTAAGTTCGATCTCTCACCGCCCCTCTCTCATTTTTCATGTCTCAGCAAGCTTTTCCCACTTCCCAGTTACCTTCCACAATCACTTCTCCCTTTCTTTCTTATTCTTTCCTCTTGCGGATGGTGCAATATAAACATTTGTTCGCTCCACATTCCATGAATTTACAACGTCTCTTATCGATCGCTTCAAGCGACGGGTTAGAAATTTAATAAAATTCGTTATCCGACGGAAATATTCGCCGCTACTCTATATTAAATTTTTCACAAAGATCGTGAAAAGGGCTTATCGTTCATTTAAATATGATTCCCTCCGATGACGTAGGATTTTAATATAGCTGCGTATTTCCAGTTCTTCGTTCTCAAATGAAATCTCTTATCCGATACTTCATTTAAATTTATATTTTTATTTCGAATTTCAATCAAGTGCCGTAATTGAAAAACCATCAGGTTGAGTCCGTTCAATTTAAAAAACGCGATGCCGGCCAAGACGCAAGTCGATCTCGCACACAAGCCTTTAAACAAAGTCGACATTTCGTTATTTTTTATTTCCGATAACCCACGCGCGCGAATAGCATCGGTCCGCAAACGGTCCAACCTCCCGTTCCAAAGCAACGGTGCGCGCGCGCGCGAGAAAATCGAAAAACGACGCACTCGGCGTGAACCACCACGAGTCGTCGTCGTCGTTCGCAGTAAGCGCGAGCGCCGGCCAATATTTACCGTCGCTCCGCTCCATCCCGAAGCGCCGCGGAGCCTTCGAGACTTTCGTGTTCCCCTCCCTCACCTCCTTGACCCCATTCTCTGCGCGAACGCGGATCCTGTGCGGTATACCCTCTCTGCGCGCGCCTGTCACTCGCCGGGGGCGACGTATAGCGGCGCCCGCAGCCTCCGTCCGCCGGCGAAGAAAAAATACTCTCCCTACCCGTCCTCCCCTTACCTCGGACTGCGCGCATCACCACCCGGCGAATGGATAATAGATTCCTGCAGCTGGGACGAGCCTCGTAACCCGAGATCGGTACTGATATTTGCGCCCGGGCTAAACGGGGCTTTCGTTCGATTTATCAACCGTTCCGGGCGATTCGGTCGAAATTCCGAGCCGGCCGTTGTAATGGGGATGTCGGCTTTTATCAGCTGATAGAAAAAGCATTGCTATCCATGACGCGGAATTTACATTTTAATTTTGTTTTCTCTTTTATCATTACTGTTATCTCGCCGGAGGCGGGATGCATTTTAAATATGGAATTACGCGTTTCACCGGGTGAATGTGATAATAAAACTTTGAGGGTTTTCCGTGGAAAAAGAGGACGAATGTGAAATAAATCGTGTGCGTATTCAAATGATATTGTATAAAAGAGGTAAATTTTCCGCGCTGTTGTGCGAAAACATTAATCAAACCCTGGAAACGGCCCGTTATATAAACAATCCATCAAACAATAAAGAAATACAAAAAATTTTACGCGCGCACATTTTTATTTAGTTCTTTAATAATTGCCCCATAAAGAAGTATACGACCACCGTAATGATCTTCGAGTCTGTCGATAATAAAATACCGAACGCAATAATAAAATTAAGACGATAAAAATGTATCGTCTATCACTGTACTCCCACTTGACGAGCGAATTGCTCGCGCGCACTAGAAAAATGCAATGATCCAGTAATGCGCGCTCGAGGAGCAAAGCTCACTTTCTCGTCAGCAAGTGCGGAACCAAGTACATTTGTATACTCGAGGGGCGATTTTTCGCGGCCACATCTGCTTTAAAGAACTCCCCCCCCCCTCCTTTTTTCTCCTTTTGAGCGATGCAACCCGCTTGAGTTTTGCTGTTAACGCGATCTCGCGTCGTACTATACTGTTCCGTACTTTTGTTCCCTTACTCTCGCGGCTATTTATTTTTTCTCCAACTTCGTGCATTTGCCTCGAGCGGAAAAAAATTAAATACCGCGGAAGAATGTAACAAGTTAAGTTGCAACGCGGGATTAGGCAGCGTACGCACAATTATACCCGAAGTTTACTGTAGAGTTTAAAATTCGTGCAAAATTTCAAGCAACAATAAAAGTGAAAATTTGAATTTGAATTCATTGAGCCAGAAAATTTACGTGGTAAATCCTGTAGGAGGTGTAAATTCGAATTAGCAAATAATTTAAAACGGCTATACACGGTTTATTACGTGCGTTCAGTGGACAGTAATAAAGTTCAAAAGACGGCGTTTCTCTCTCTCTCTCTCTCTCACGAATATTACCCGTGAGCCCCGGAAGATAGAAGCAGGACGTTATGTTCGCGTCATAAAGGGAACGGCAGTGAGTGCTACGTATAACACGCGCGTCGCGTCGCGATTTCTGCAGATAGCGCGATCTTGCCTGCAGTGACGGAGGGGAAAAATCGTTTACCGCGTAAAACTTTCCCGGACTAGGCAGAAGGGGTTTTACGCCGCGGCGATATCGGTACTTCGCTCACGAAACTTCTTTCATTTCGATGGCTCCGGGCTGTTTTGAGGAATTAGTGTCAGCGCCTTTTTTTTCTCAAGTTTCAAGTGCTGTCGAGGCATCGCCCGATTTGCGGAACTTCTTTCTAGCTTTTTAATTTATACGCCAGATGTTTCGCTTTTCGAAGTATCGAATTGGCCCGTACTGCTCTATTTTGTCCTTATTCTCTTCGATAGGGAATTCATGAATTTTATTGGGCTATTGGGAGTGCTTAAAAATTAAAAATTTATTAAGAATTTCGCACCACCACTTTTCTGCAATGTTTGCTTCGTATAAGCAGGTTAACAGCTTCTTAATTATATGTAGAATAATTTATTCACTATTTTCGCTGAAAAAAAAATTGATTCGACATAAAGTGGATTACGATTTGAGTGGAAATCGCAAAATATAATCCCCAGAATAGGCAGCTTTAAAATGAACCCATTCTCACTATCACGAGAGGAATTTTTTACTACCATGAACAAAAGTGAAAGAGATAATAATTCGTGGAGGCAGTAAAAATCAGTTGAAGTAGCAGAAATTTTTACTGTCAATCATAATATTGCTTTAAATTTCTTTTTTGCACTTCAGCTTATACCTATGAAAAATCTAGAAAAAGTTAACAACAAAGTTCCGATGAGATTACAATATAAAATTCATTCCTTAAAATTTCACTGAATTTCAGTAAAAATGCACTTATTTTTCCGCTATTCTTATCGCGCGGAATTAGTTTAAAAAAAGATTGCAATTTTTTCAAAAATAAAGCAATTTTCCGTGTGTTTTATACGTTTAGAGTTATGCACATCAGGTGAATGCTAAATAGCAAATAAACATTGTATAGTGTACTAAATTAGAGAGCATTATCCACTAATCAAACTCATGAATTTTTGCTGGAAATGAAGTGCATTTTCACTAAAACTTTATTTTTAATTTGCATATCTGTACAGAGAAAGTTGAAACCAGTGAAGTTTTTTATATCAGTAAATTTTTGACTGGTTGAATTTTAGATAATAAATTACCTTAATTCAAAACTTTCGCGCAACATCCACCCTAATTATTTTTTTGACAACTAAACTAGTACTTAAGTAAGACTGAACGATGCGCCAGCTATAACGAAACACCCCAAAAAATTCCATCTAACGCGTAATTTCTTTTTTGCATTTCGCAGAGTTGACGAGGCGGCGGAGCGTGCGGGCGGCGGAATCGACGCAGCCGTAACAACGAGGCCGTCAAAGGCTGGAGCCCGCTCGGCCCGGCGGAGATTGATTCCCGACGCAGCGCCTCGGCCACCTCCCCGGTCCTCGCGGCCGGTGCCGGCCACCCCCGGGGGAAATCATTAGCGCTCACGCCGTCGGCCGCGAACGACCCACGGAGAAGCGAATCGCGAGGCCAGCGGCGGCTACTGATCCTCGCGCCTGAGCTCCCCCCCGCAGCCAAGGGATCATCCGCGTTATGCTCGGCGAGGAGAGCCGGATCGCCGTCTCGGCCGGTCCGCCCAGCAGCTAGTGACCCAGAAAGGAGAGAGGCGCTCGTGGAGTGGAGAGGGAGAGAGAGAGAGGATCCCCCTCGCGATAATAATCGGCGGCCCCCGGAGGGCTGCGCAGGCGGGCGGCTCCCTCTGTTTCTCTCTCCGTCTCGGCGGGGCTCGGCCGGGGAGAGGCAAGGGAAAAAAAGGGGGAGAGGCGAGAGGGGAGGAGGAATACGGGGGGGGGGGGCGGAGGAGCGAGCGAGCGGGGGGAGAAGCCGGCGCTGCGCTATGCCGGCGGTGGCTCGGCGCGCGGCTGCAGGCGGCTCGGACAACTGGATAGCGGCGGGGCCCGCCGCGACGACGTCCCCCAGGTCGCCGGCGCGCACGGGCGCTGCTCCCGCCGCCGGCCGCGCCAAGGGCAGTAGCGCCGCCGCCAGCGCACACCAGGAGAAATGAAGTTGTCTGTGTCGGCATACAGGGCACAGGCGAGCGCTCAGAGGAAGATCCTAAGCAACTATCAGCACCAGCTGAGCTACGGTGCGACCAATCAGGCGTCCTCGGCCCGGACCCCCTCAGACCCCGCGGCGGTCCTTCCTGGTCTCAAGGTAAATATCGCTTCTTTTGTTAATCTAATTTTAGAGCACTACTCGTTTGTGGATTACTATTTTTTAAGCGATTATAGGTACTTTTTTTGAGTCTTGGTAAAATCGATCTGATAGGATGGGACATGTTTACTTGCCTTATTTCTAATCTCCTATAGTTTATCTTCTCGTTATTCCTGCAAACTTTAATCGGGTGGGGGGCTCCTTGACTTTCTGATACTTATAAAGCACGCAGTTTTTCTCTTTTATAAAGTCTTTTATTTCTGTATAAGATAATATCTTGTAAGCTATTATAAAAGGGTAGGCGATGCGTTTATTATTTTTTTCGATTAAAATATAAATTTATTTTTGTAAGGGTTAACTTACGTAAATAGTTTACTTTGGGGTGACGATTATCATTTTCTCTTCCTTTATAATGTTTCTAAATGATCAAATACAAAGATTACAAAGATTAGAATACACGTGAAAACGATGTAGAGTCTTTAGCCTAAGTAAACTCCCTTGACGAGGTAAATTTCCTTTTTATTCTCAATGAAGACGTTATTTTATTCAATTCGACCCTCGGCAAAATAATGTCTTTATTCGGAATACATCGATCTTTAGAATCGTAAATTTAAAAATGAATAAGGTTGCTTCAAAAAACAATTCAAAGTAATGCCTGATCCTAACGACTTTGAATGATAACTTCACATAAATTCTAATAAGCAGTCAAGAAAGCAATATCCTATAATAAGAAGGAATTGCAGAAATTGAATTTCTCAGATGTTCGAAAAGTTAGATAGAATCTAATATAAGTTCTGTATCTTGTAATGCAATGGGATGATAACAGTAACATACATTATCCGCAAATATTGGGCAAGTTGTTTCAGACTTGTTTTATGAAATTGTATATTATCAATTTGTATTATTGTATAACAAGCTTTATATAACAAGCTTTAATTGAGTTTCTTTTATCATTATGTTGTTGTTTTAATAGGGAATGAATATTATTCTGATGTTATGAACAATGCATTAGATTCTTATATCAATCAAAAAGTTATCATTTCTATAAAATTTGCAATTCCTACTCTACGTGAATATAACATTTTGATAATACAGTTAAAAAATCATGCTTATTGATTACATCAACTTCCACCGAACTAAATAAACTCTGCACTAATTTTTCGCAGTATAGCTGTTCGCGCTGAATTCCAAGGTAGACATTAAATTCCACCCCACCCCCAAATTTACCGCCAACAACTTTAACGCGGCGTTTTTAACCCGACATAATTTCTCGTTACGCAAGCGGCTTCTCTGCCGTCTCCAGTAGCGCGGCACTGCCACTTTTTTTCCGCGCAAATTGTGAGGCGTCTCTTTTTTATCTTTGGAGCGCGGAATTGACGACGCTACCGTGCGTAATACTATACTCAGCCCCGCGGCCGTCTCGGGGATAGATCTATAGCTAGACGCTGGGGTTCGTCTACTGGGAATCGCTTCCTTTTCCGCGGGAACCGTCGGGCGCCCTGTACACGAGTTTCCCTTTGAGCTTGGTTTTATTCGCGGCGAGAGCGCGCCTCGCAGCTCCCAAACTCGAGTGGGCGCCCCGAAATGTAAGGAAGATCGAATACCGCGCGAAATTGTCTTATATTTTTCGCGCTTGGAAATAACGAGCCGCGTTTTAATGCTTTTTTTTCATTCGGATTGCAAGATTTAAAAGCGACTCAATCCTGCATAAGTAGAATTTATAAATCTAATGTACAATTTTATTATGATTCTATTCTAAGGGGATTATTTTTTTATTTTGAAATAAAAATGTTTACGCTTGGAAGAAATTCTAAGAAAATATTTTTAATTTATCTTTTAACTTTGTTGTAAGATTGAAAAATTAAATGGTGTCAGGTAACGAAATTACAGTAATTCAGGCTTTATATACTTTTTCAAAAATATTACATAATATCAAAGATTATTTAATTTACAAAGTATATTAATAAATCTAAAATGGAGCTTATTAAGCCATATTGTTCATTTTAAAGACCATTATCACTTAATAAAATTAACCCTGAAATGTAATATCATAATCTGCTCTTGACGTGAAAATGTGAAATATAAGTTAATAATAAAGGTATGACGGTTAAACTAAAGATTGAAATTAAAAAAAAATAAATAAAATTACTAAAATATCGCAATAGGTATTAAAAAAGAAAAACACAAACACAGCGAAAGAAGCACTACCCAGAATCGGCTCCCCAAAAATAATCACGGCATCAAAGTTCCGGCGATACTTTTCATCCTACCCGCTCATCGTCTCTCACCTCCTCATTTGTCGGCGCATCGCGATAATCGTAAAGCGCGGAGCCTCGCGTCTGCGAACCACCGAAATAGCGGTTCGGGCGCGTTTTACACGACGAGACCCGCTGCTCGCGTATAATTTTAAGCAAATGCGCCGCGCGCAGGCTCAATTCTCGTCGACAAAACGCGCCCGCCACCACCACCCACCGACCGAGTATCGCGCGGGAAGCTGACGTTAAAAGAGCCGACGCTGCTGCTGCCACTGCTCCGTTACACCTTCGTAAATACGTTCATTTTGTACGTGCGCACACTTCGGCGGTGCGTGCGCCCGGGGAACTAATGTTACGAATGAGTACAAGTTTATTATGCAAAAGGCCTTGGATTAAAATATTCATGTTTCGCGCGTTAAAGTTGAACTTAACTCCGCGCAAAATTAACCCGGCTCGGTCACGTCGCATATTGGTCGGATTAGTTGCTCTCGAGTGTCTTGAAATTTTATTAAATTATTCGGCGCTCATGCGCGTGGTATAGTTTAAAAATCTGAAAAATGTAAAGTATAATTCTTACTTTTTTTTAATTACACTTGTATAGTTTGAGAATAACTAACTAATATTGTGAGATAAATAGAAGGTATGTATTTGAAAAAGAAAAATAACACAGTAGATTACCAAGTTTATTTTAAGTAGTATAGGTCGCGCTTACGTCAGACATAGCATTACAAATTATTTTCTGATTCACTCCTTTCTTGTAAAACTTTGTCTTACTATTCCACTTTATCCCAATGATTGAACTATAGCTCCCAATTGCAGCAAAAAAACGATAAATCGCTATCCTTACGTACACGTTAAATCGATTCAATTAAGAGCCGTTAAAAAAGTTATCTAGAACAATTAATCACCAATACATTGAAGTCGCACAATAAAGCAAAAATAGAAGCTCGCGCGCGTCGATTAAATTTCGCCGAAATTCAATTTCTCTAATCACCGCGAGCATAATCGCCCGGGTGATCCATCAATCTGGCCCGGGCGCCGCGACAACGGAGCGCGCAATCACCGCGAGAAAAAGGTATAAAGGGGGGGTGGAAAAAATTTCCGCGCGCTTAGCCGACGGAAATTTACGAGCAGCCGCGGCGCGGTATTAACCCGCCGGCGTGCAAAATTCACCCGCGAATTTCCTCGCGGCGCTTAGACCCGCGGAGTAACGGCGCGGCCGCGTTCGTAAAACAAAAAGAAAAGTGGACCAGAGGGTACGGGAGCGCGCGGCGCAATGAAAATCTATTTAGCCGTCTCGCATTAATTTTAAATTAAAGCCTTAAAAGATGTTCTCTTTTATCAGGGTGACGCCGCGGCGCTTCCGATCCTTTTGAGGACGTCCGACGGGAGATTTTGAATGATGATACTCGCGATTATTCATTAAATTTCCGCGAGTAAATGTTGTCGAGCGTAATTGAAATTTTAATTGTAACGATGTAACTGTAAGTATGCATACATACTCGAGTGTCAGGACTTGCATATTTTAATTAAACGCGGATAAAAAAAATGTCTTTAATATTCTAAAATAAGTTTTGGTCACAGCTTTTCATGTAGTGAGAGCAACCTTCATGTTTCATGAGTAACCTTTTTAAAATTAATTTCTTTTTCCATTTATAATGAGTTTAAAAATAAATTAAAATTGAGGTATTAACCTCTAGACTGTGAGATTACGTACACAGTAATAATAATTAACTAAGTAGCATTTATTATTAGTCGACTCGAGGAAAAATTTGACTGAGACATTATAGCGAAGTAGATGAAAATGCTTGTTGGTTTTGTAAGGGTTTGCTCAGTTGTTCAAACTGAAAGGTAAATGTATACCTATACACGGTCAAAAGATGGTATTCAGCTCTTCTTTCGACCCTTATAAGCTCTCGTTGCACATCGAGTTTTTTCACGATCTATAAAAATTGTCTCGCGCTACACTCGTATAATAAAAATATTTCCTTTTTATTCCTCCGCAAACGTCTCTTTCCAATTGTTATATATTTTTCTACTCTAACGCAGCTTTTTTTATCGACCGGCAAACCGCGAAAAAGTAAGTTAACTTTTTTTACTGTTATCGTAAAAAGCACTTTTACCATTTGCTAAACGGCACTCGAAATTTTCGATGATTAATCAAAACTCCGCAAGTCGAGCTTGTCTACTTTTTTTTGTGCTAAAGTAAAAAGTTAAGGAGACTGGGTGCTTGACTCGGAGCAAGTTACGGGTATTAACTATCTTAAGCGAGCCGGGGCGAGTCAATTTCCCCTTTGTAATCTGAGTGATTGCATGCTCATTATGTAGTAACCAAAGTACAGGCAACGATATCATCTTCAATAAACGACGCGGCCCCTTGCGGCTACGCGTTATCCAGCTCAAGTAAAATCGATTAACGCCTCGCGTGCCGCAAACAGTAAAGGATACCCAAATCGTCTTAAGCTGCGTTTATACGAAACACGGCGATTCTTATTCATTTCCTGCTTATTATTAATGTCCCGCTCGGCATTCTCCTAAGTGGATCTGCAATTTGATTCATTAACGAGATTCGGGATAATAAACCGGAGCTTTTAGCAAGTGAAGAAGATCTAATAAATGTTATTTCGTCACTTATTATCGAGTAATTGTTTCGCTCGAGTTTCGGTGATTTACTCACGCTGTTTTAGCTAAATATTTTAACGCAAGATGAGTACCTTCGAAATACGCGACTGTAGGCGGATTCTCGCAGGGGTGATCCAACGTCTTCTTGAATTAAAGTTCAAGCACGGAAACTTAATCTCTGGGCTTTGGCCGAATTTCTCGCACTGCCTAATGTCTTTAATCTACAGTTTGCCAAGTTTCAGGACGGCTTTATTCATTTCCGTCGAGGTTTGTTTTAATGACTTTTCTAAAATAGGATATCTGATCTTCTGGTTTCATCAATCGCAAAAACAGTACAATTATTATGTCACCTTTGGATTCATAATTTTCTTATTTGATGAATCATTTTTAAACCCGTAATTATTCATTTGAAATTATTCCGCGAGTTTACTCATTGTAATTTCAGTGACATTTGATTGCAATGATTACAAGGATTCAATCGATTTTTTTCAACGATTAGACGATTTTTTTAAATCAATTATAGTTGTATGAATGGTAAACGTACTAGTTAATATTACGTGTTGTATCAAGGTTTAATCGTGCTCTACTTCAATGTATGTTCAATATTCATTCAGTGAAGAGCTGCTGTGAAATGGGAACAATAACTTTAAAATAAAGGTAAAAAATATCATGGAAATTTTTATTAATAACTTGTCCTACAAATTACAATTATTATTTATGATAATATGTTTAGATCACGTACAATGGGTAGAGATTTTTGATTTATTAATTTTTCGAGATTGGATCTGTCGATTATCATTTAGTAAGAAATCATAAATTTGATTATACATTGTTTAAAAAGTGATTGCAAAGTAACATATTCCAAAGATTTTTATTTCACGAAATGAATAACCCCTCAACTTTTTAATATACATTTTTCTTGAATTAATATTTGTTCATTGAATTTGCGATGGCCAAATCGATTCACATGATTAAAACGTATTATTAATAAAACGTGCAAAAATAAATTTTTCGGGTGAATGTGCACACTGCGCTGATCGATTGATGGAATATAGGCGTTGCAGTGACAGGCTTTGTGCTTTGATCAATGATCCGAACAAGTAATTAGGGTTAAAAAAAATTAAAATGGTGCGTGCAAAATTTTTCATTGGATATCAGAATCAGTGATATAAATATATGTAGACAATAGTCGGAATTGTTGTTATCGAAATATAAAGTAAAAGCAAGAAGGAATTAAAAATTTATTTTTAAATTTTATTCTGATTTATAATTGTTATAATTTTATACTTTCATCCTGTAATAATTACTGAAATTTTATTCCTGAATTTCAAGAAATTAGTATGAATAGAGAAATTAACATTTTCGCGATTAGATTAATCAGTTTTTTTAGGAAATAATAAAAAGTTCTTTTATTGCGCTTTTAGGGGGCTAATAACGAAATATTGCAAGAATGTAATTCAATCAAATGAAGTGAACAGCAACACGCTTCCTGTACTTCATGCATTCCCTTGTATATCATTGCTCAATCTGATCACAATACAAACGAGCATTTGAAACATAGAAAAATTGAAATGAATATCCTTCAAATTACTCTATCCGTGGTCATGTAATATCGCGATTAATTGTTAAAAAAAATAGAAGAAAAATGGAAAACACATCATAAGTAATGAATTGTTTCTCTTTATGGCTGCAGCTTCGAGTCTGGATGTCACATCTTACCCCGAGAGCACGCGATCGTAGAAAATGCCAAAAAAACGGCCAGCGGTTCGTATCACGTTATAATAAGTTTATCGCTTTGTTATTTAACAATTTACTTCTTCTTCCGACCCGTTCTATAGTCTTTTAACATTACCTTAGCTACTTCTTTCTTAACACCTTTGTTTTTTTTTATCTACTTTTAAATTACATTAGTAATATGTTTGGTAATCTCTTTAAACGCATCTTACTAAATCTTACATCTCGTTTATTATATAACCTTCAATGATCGTATAACCAACCCCATTGCTTGTTCCATTGGCACCTGCACGCGTAGCATATAACTCATTGCAATCTACGTCTCCATTTCTCATGATACTCACTAACACGCCTTTACACTTTGGTACATCCTTTTTTTTCTTTTTAAAAAAAGTAATTTATACCCAAGAGTTTTTACTGACTTTACACGATTTTGTACCTTTGCAAATAGTCTTTAGCCTGATTGCTTTGTGCTTAAATTTATTTACTTGTTATACAATAACACGATTCTTACAATGTTTATGTACATAAACTAATGTAACACTTTAAAAATGGACTTTTTTAATGTGTAATTTATGTTAGAATAGATATAACATGTTCTTTTCTTTACGAACAGGTAAATTGCAACACACATCAAGCTATCTAATACATAATCATTTTTCTCTTCGAAAAAAAACTCACCGTCGACTTACTCTCTCCATGGAATATACATTCTGCTGACATATACTACTCACACGTTTGATGGTAAATGTTGGATGATGTTGAATTGACGTTAAGCCGAGCAAATGTTACGGATAAAATTTTTACGATACGTTCCGCGAGGGCGCACAAGTGCCCCGTCTGCAGGCGCGTGTTGATTTTCCTCGCGCTCGATTTGCCTGTTTAATTGAAGGAAGCGGGGATGCATTTGTTTAAAGACCTCGTATTTTCCCGCCAGGACGGCCGGGAGACCGGCGGCGGACACACGCCGGGAGGGAGGGGGGCACAATTATTGCCGTCGCGTTCACCCGAGCCATTACCCTTTCACGGAAGACGATTACTCCCTTATGCTAATTTGTACAAGCGCTTTCCTATATTTACGACCACTCGGGGGGGACTTTAAACCGATTACCCATCAGTGTACATCAATTCGGTCGATTATTCGATTTTAAAGAGACGCGAGTGGGGCGCGCAAAAAAATTGCCTTTGACTTTCTGACGAGGTTTTATTGCAATTCGTCGATTATTTTTCGGAATTATTTTTGCGGGTGAATTTCTTTGCGATAACGAAATTATATATTGGGGTCGCTTAAATGAGTAATGTGCACATTTTACGTGCATTCATTTTTGGAATATATGTACTGGCTGCTGTTTTGTGCAATATAATTCGTTATTACGTTAATGAGAAAGGAACCCACATATAGTGTGCTTATTTTCACCTCATAATTGTATTTTATTAGAATTTCAAACAAACCCTTACTTTAATGAAATTAAGGCATGAATGGAATAACTCTGAAAGTTATATCTGATGACTACCCGCATTCTCGCTTTTGATTTCAAAATATAAATCTAGTAGAAATTCATTTTAGAATGGCATTCAAATTATATCATGTGAAATATGAATAACGTAGATTCTTCTGTGTAATAAGATTTTAACCCTTCAAATTCAAGGACGTTGAAAATAAATTTATTTATTATTACTTTGTCAATTGTACATTAGAAAGGAAACTGATATACCAATCATTTACTTATTAATTAGTAAACAATAAATTATTTTTTTTAATCAAGTGATCTGCACAGTTTTTAGTATACTATTATAAATGTCGAATTGATGGAAAAGCTACCAGAGAAAGTACTGAAGTAAATTTCTAAATAAATGTATAAAGAATCATTTGGAGGGTTAAAATTATGTAATAAAATACTACCCTCTTCGTCTTAAAGGGTAAAAAGTATACTGCATTAATAATTTTGCTGAATTCTCTGAAGCTACTTCAATTTACTTAGCTCGAGAAAACATGCAAGGATAAATATCCCGTACTTTCTTCATTTAAATAAGAAAAGAGATGCGAAGTCTCATTTATTCTACCAATGGTACTTTTTTTAAAAGTAAAGCAAGCCACTCAATACATCGAACTGCAAACCCGAAGAATCGAAAATCCCAAGTCAAGGCAAAAAAGCCGATAAAACATCCCGGAGAATCCGAACTATCTCTACTCTCCAAGTCGGCGCAAACAATTCGGCTCGTCGTTTTAACGCGAAAGGGAGATCTCGAGCGCGAAGTCTGATAAAGTACCGTCGGAAACCGGATTCCCCGCGCGTCAAACTCCCCGATACCGCGTCGCCCGTGTTTTCGGCGGCGGCCTCCGCAGGAGACCGAAAAGGTTGGGGGAGGGGCGCGCATACACATCCAGATCCGCAGAATCCGCTCGCGCCTGCCTCGGCGGCTGCCAAGCGAGGCACTCGCCTCGGTATCAGTTCGCAGCGGCCGCGCGGCAGTGCACCGATACCCGCGATGCCGCGCGAGACCCTCTCCGTGCGCCTGCTACTCGCGCGCTACTACCACTGCTGGCGGGACGTGGACCGGGTAAGAGGAGCGAGACGAGGCGATAGGCGGAGGGAACGAGGGTTGCTTCTGCGGGGAGAGAGAGAGTGACGGACAATCGAGATAGGATTTTGTTTATGTCGAGGGTGTGAGTGGCGTCGACGGGGGGACCGTCACTCGAAAGTGGCTGCGGGAGCTCGAGTATAAGATTGAAGATTGGCGGGAATCACTTGAAATCATTTAATATCGTCCCGTTGTTTTCGGTACTTTGCGGGCGTCGATTAAGGGCGCGTTGATTGTTGTTGTTTTTTTTCGTTAATTTCATTTGTAATTACTTTATTGTAGTATGTGAGTGAAATAGTGAAAATTATACGCGAACTTAGTTACGTGAAGTATTGTTTAAGTAGTATGAGAATATTTATTTTATAAAATAAATTCCGCATTAATGTATTATATAATTTGTATACATTAGCGATACAAGAAAGTAAAGATAGAGCTGAAAAAGATACCGAGGAATATTGAATTTCCCGTCCCAAGAGAAAACCCGACTTCACTATACCCTGGGGCATAAAACGAAATAACATTTTTGGTTTTTCATCATTGCTTAAGCAAAAAAATGTATCAATAGTTTCATAGCAATCATAAAAGAGTAAATGTACGTTGTTTTTTAAAAATAACATACAAATTTTTTTTTCTTATAGATAATGTTTTTTATATTTAAGGACATCAATTCAGGTAAAAATTGATGCATTTTATTGTTGCTTGTTAAGAAAATAATTTTGTTAAGTTACTAAAAATTAAGTGATTGTTTGGTGTTCTCTCTCTCTCTCTCTCTCACTCGATCTCTATTTCTGATATTTCTTATTTTCTTTAAAAAAGTAGTAAAAACGTCACAATTACTTAATATATCATATAAATTTGAATTATGATGTTGACTATTACTATTATTAATTTAAGATATTGTTATGTTAGTTTGACATAAAAACGAATGTATACCTGATTCCTGCACATAATTCGACAAGGGGAGCCCCAGTTATAAAGGAAGACCTGGAATTGAATTTCCATAAAGTACAAATATTCTCCTTATTTCCATACTGTGATCGATGAGTTGATTAATTTTTTTTGACAGGGTTAACAACAAACTTTTCAATCGGAAATATTTCCGAAATAATTTCAGATTAATTTTGTTAAATGAACTACTCGTTCTTCCTCGTCACTGAAGATGGGTTTTTGTGCAAATGCAAGTGCGGAGAAGCAATATTGATTGACTTTAGGGTGAAGGGAGGAAAAAAGATATGAAAGAAAGACCGAAGAAGTAAAAAAAAAATACGAGGGACCTTGAGTGAGAGAGCGGAAGAGGTAGGGACGAAAGTCAGCTAGGCGAGTTAGTTACTTACCGACGAGTCGGCCAATTATGTCTGAGTGCACCGGAAGACTGGTGCCTTCGGCGTCGAGCCATGACGTTGACGTCGATTTTACACGTCGATAGCAGCCTGTTTACTTTCGTGTTTGTATAGTTTGTTTAAAAATAGCGGAGAATGAGATTAAGTGAGAAAAAGGGGGGGAAAGCAAATAGGAAGATAAAAAATATGCGCTTATAACGGTATTGCAATTTTAATTGAAAAAGTAGAATTACGCAATAGAAAAAATTAATTTATAATCTCAATTTTTTATCGTTATAATTATTAATCATTTAATGATTCGATTCTAGTCTCATTGAATTAGTAATATTTAAAGATTAAAATTTTATTAATAACATGTCACGTCACGTCAGTCTGAATAGTTGCCCCCTTCAGTCAATTAGAAGATGATTTTTAATTTCCGTAAAATGCGATAAAAGAGATGAAAAAAATCAATACACTGACGTAAATCAAAGTACGTGGTCGGAGAAAAAGTCAAAGGTAACATGATGTTAACACTTTTTATATTAAAAATAGTTGAATTTCGTTTCATTCAAAAAGTCAAATGAATTTTATACAAAATTTTTGCTAATATCATTATTATTCTATTTATTATTATTATTATTATTTTATTTTTATTATTATTCTATTTTTTAATTTTATTATTAGTAAATTAAACTGCGTTTATCTATTAAAAAGATAGGTAACGTCAGCGTTTTTTTTTTGATAACTTACATTTATTCTTATCAAATAAGTTAATTAACTTAATGCTCGATTATTTTTCTGAAATTTATAGTTTATTTTGGAATAATATGAATAGTATGGGAATAGTATGAAGATAACACCGAGAACATATCAATCTTCATTTAACGCGCGATAGATACGTCGTCTGAAAATTTCAATAAATATATGACTGATCGATGCGCAACTTTAAAAAAAGAAAAAAAAAATAGACAAAATCATGCCTTATCCTCCGATCTGGAGCGTCTATCATTCAGCGCGTCTGCTAGACGTATCAATCAATTAGTGTCTCAATATTTCCGCTCCACTCTCCAGCCCTGACAGTGCACCTTTAATTTTTTCCCTTAATCAGTCACGTGCATCTGCCGACCTTAGGGCTAGTTTCACGTAAAAAAGGGTCTGCGGCAGCCAAGAAGATGCCCCGGCTCTTTCCCGAGGCATTAGCCGGAAAACTCGATCTCGCCCCGTTTCGCTCTCGCGTTCCAATTATCTCGTCGAATGAAAAAAAAGGAGGAGGAATAGCGTACGGGGTGTCAAAGGCTTGATTACTAGCGGGCGCGGAAAGATGGAAATGCTGTGCAAAATCGCCCACTTGAATGTCGTCAACCAATCGGACGGCGGGACTTAAATTCGCGGTCTGCTGTACAATAAAGCGTCGGTCGGTTATGTGCAATTCCGAGTGTCAAAACATTAACGAGGGGCGCGGATATGCGCCGCGAGAATTCAAACAGTGCGATTAAATTTCGGTCGCGCCGGTTCGTACCAAATTCATCTTTCAGACGGCGGCTCTCCTACATATACATAACGGATCAATCTAATTCATTCGCAATTCAATTCTTTTTCAGCTACTCATAAATTTGATATCTATCTGCATATTCTATAATGTATTATCTTTATTTACATCTTTATAAGGTGCTTTGTAAGTTGATAGGATAGGTTGAAATTTCCAACTTTATTTTATCTCACATTGAAACGAGCTGCAAACATAAATTTCTAATGCAGGATGCTTCGATAAGTCTCATCAATCATAAATAATTTAGAAATTGAATTGCTTCAAATCGATGGAAATAAAAGATTCGTAACTCCCTTGAAACGCTTATTGCGCCTATAAAGTTTCGTTATTTACATAAGAGGAAAACGATCTTAAATTATTCTCAAATAACACCCATATTTTTATGATTAATTAATGTTTAATTTAAAAAAGTAATGCATAAAATTTTCTAGAAGACCTGCAATCTTCGCGTAATTAGAAACAGACAAACCAGGCAAGATATACAGTCTCAAACGCAGCTGTAGAAGCAGACAAACCCCATCAGACTCTGAATAAAATAAATTACCTTATCCTAGGACATTTTCCTCAATTTCGTCTTCTCCCCACGAACGGCGGACATTTGATAAACCCCCCAAGTAGGACGAAAAATGCATATTTTACAGAAAGCACGCAGCACCACATAAACTTTCTCACAATTTAGACATTCAATTCGGGGCATAATGAAGCCTCGCCCAATTATCCAGACCGGCGCAGCGAAAGTGAACGGCTTTTAACCACGCGCGCACACACATATAGACACACACGCACACGCGGAGTAATCCTTGGCAGCGTAACGTCGGGCACGTGTAAAACATGCAGCCGGCCTTGTTCGCGCGGGGGTGGGGGGCTCGGCCGATTGTCCTCGCACATACGCCTTCAATTAAGCCGTCCCCGTGGGAGGCGTCCGAAGCTCCGTTCGAAAGCCCGCCTCCCAACAGATTACCCCTATCGCCGCGCCGCCAGGACTACTTTAATTAGACATCCCGCGGCTGCGCCCCGTGCAAAGTACCCCGGGGCCGATACTAACGGGCCGCGTGTTTTCGCGAGGCCCGCCACTCACCCACCGGCGGTGTATACGTCGAAGACGCGCGCCGGTTATTGCATTTCGCGCTCGGCTTGGGGCCGCGGGCTTTGAGCGCCCGCTAATGAGTTGGCGGGCGCGCGCGCTGCCTCTATTGGGTTAAGTGATAGAGTTCTAGATTTCAAGTGTGCGTTCGACTGCCAGCGCAGGCGTCCCCCGACTCTCATTGGCTGATTGTTATTCAACAATCGGGAAAGTTAGGGCGGGCTAGGTAGGATCAACGGTAATGAGATAATAATAAGTGCGCTGCTATTCGTATTTAACGCGATGACTCAGGGGTCTTTAGATGGTTTTGGCTTTTTTTCACACAGGTAATGGAGACAATCATCCAATGTTGTATATATAAAACAAAATTTCATTCATCAGTTTAAAAATTTAGAATTCAACAAATATACTTAAAAAAGTATATCGATTTTAAGTATAGTTACAAATTTGATAAAAATTTATGAAACATAACATCGAATATAACTAAAACACGGAATGTTAATACTTTCAAGTAAAGAGAGAAAAAATATCTTTTTTATATTTTCAAATGTCACTTAAGTAATCGTAAAATCAAAACTAATTAGGCTTTCAATAATTCGTATCGAATTTAACGCGACTCAGGGGGGATCTTTGGATGGTTTTGACTTTTTTCATATCCGCGGTTAATGGAGCAAATGATTCACCGCTGATTAATTTTAATTCTCGCGCGGAAAGTTACTTATCGTACGTCGAACGGGTTGTGTATAATGGGTCGTGATCGAAATTTATTTCGTCGGCGGAAAATGTCGGTAAGTTTTAATTACTGCGGGGCGAAGTAAATAATCGTTGACTTTCAGCTCGCGTGCGTTTTAAGCCCCGGTGCAGTTTTGTGCAACGTTTATTGTTTTCCAAATACAGAATGCAGCCCCAGTCGTACAGGAGCCACGGCACGATCCGCGCGGTTTGTAAAACGTGCCCGCGGACGCGGCTGCGGATAAGCGAAAGTCCTAATGAAAGTTCGAATGAAAATGGACACGTAAAATCGGAGTTAAGTTAATTTATCTCACTCGAAGTTAAAGCAAATACGAAGTAAAAAGTAAATACACATTTCGTTACAGGGATGCGAGCAGTAAAAAAGGGAGAGAAGTTAGGTCATGTGTAAAGTTTGCGAAACAAAGATTATTCTTTATATCGGACGTTTAGAAAAAAAAATCGACGTAAAATAAAGCATGTGCTTAATTAAAACCGTAGGACCTGGTAGAAAGCGCATTATTCGTGACCATGTGCCCACTATAAAGCATTAACTCGCCAGTTTATGGCTAAAGTATCGTTTATATTTGTTTTACATTTATGCAATTTCTGTAATATTCTTATATAAATAAAACAGTCTAAAAATGTTTAAAAGTAAAATAAACAATTTCTTAAAGCGTTAAATAGCCAATAAAAAGCTCTGATGTTTCGAAAAATAACATAAATAAACAAAGTACAATACTCCATGTGCGTGACAATA
>JAXIUT010000024.1:1504372-1519531 GCA_035586675.1 Eurytoma californica
GACGACGACGAGGAGAGCAGCGGCCGCCGGTCCAACGGTCACGGAGGATCTAGGTGAGCCTCCAGCTAACTAACTCTCCCACTCCCAACCCTCCCCCTTCCCCGTCACACCCTTTTGATCTTGTTATCCCGTAATCGGCTTTTCACGTCTAGACGTCGAGCTGAGTATTTTTTTTTTGTTTTTACTTGTGTACATTTTAATTGTGCGACAGGTTTAGGTATTTCAAACTTTTTTTTTGCGTGTTGAAATTGATTTTATATAATAAAAGAGGACATAATCCTATTAAGGCCCTAAGAATCCATTCATAAGTAGCGATGAACATTTTAAGTTTAAAAAGTAATAAAAACTTTATTTTTATATTGAAAAAAATCGCAGCTTTTCAATAAATGTATTATTATTTACTAGCTTTTAAAAATGCTAGCTTTGCTACTATTTGCTAACTTTTAAATTCAATTTTAAAATAAATGTTACTATTAGATTAATTGAAATATTAACGTTAAAAATCATGTTGAAAAAAGAATTACATACTTTAACCGACAAACTAAAAAAGAAAAAAATCTCCATTTAATTACATTTAATTATATTTATAATTATGTTTATAATTTTTAATTATTTGATGTAATTTTATTACAAGATAAGTCTTGAAGTTTTATAGGGTGGATTCATCCCTCTTTTAATGCATAAAACTGATTTCTAAATATAAAAAAAGTTTTGGAATACTCAAAGTATGGATCTGCCAAGCAATTAAAATGATGATCCATACATGCATTCCCGCTGCGTGTTTGTGTTAGATTCGTGTGTATCTTATTTACGGCGACGTTGCGTAACGTGCCGATGTGCCGACGTACGACTGGGCGACTTTTTTCCGCTTTCACTTATGGATTTTGTGTCGTAGCTAATTGAGGGTGGCAGATTACGATACGCTGTTTTGGGTTGTAAAACTGTGTGACTCATTCTTTGTCGTGGTTTATTTTATTGCTTTCTATATTTCTTGTGCAGACTTGGACATAGACCGTCAATACTAAAATAAAGTACTTGCAAAAAAATCAACTTATTTTTGCATGACAAGAAATCACAGTAAAAATATAAACTAACAAAAGTAACAACAATATTTACAGGTACTTGAGCGTTAAATAAAAAAGCAGTTGTACAATCGCATTCGTACAAATTCAAGGAAAAGAAAAAGAAACGTGGATAATTTATTACGCATATCGATGAAAAAGCCGCGGATCTTTTATTTACACGGTTGCGTTCGCACTCGCTGAAACAGCCGGAAAAGAAAAAACGCGCGCGCACGGAGAACTCCGGCGGAATTTACAATCCGCTCGTCCGCAGCTGGAGATCTTGCCGAACGCGTAATTTCGCGGATAATAGAACTCGCACGTAATCAAGTGCGGGGACGCGGAAGCCCGGGTTTAGCCGCGGGACGTGGCATAAGCGAGACGCCGTGCAAAAGCCACGCGGAAACTCATATCGCGGCGTCGCGCGCGCGCTAGCAGGTGAAATTCGCGCGGGCGAGAGGTGCACAGATAGAGAGAGAAAGAGAAAGGAGGACAAATAAAAGATACGAAATGAGATTTCACTCGGATGAGTATATCCGTTTAACCAAGCCGTTCTGTCGTTTTTTCTCATCTCTATTACCCTTCGCGCGCGAGCATCTCGGCACCAGAAGTAATGCGGCCGGTCCACTCGCGTACCGTGTGCACAGAAGTTAATTACTCGAGTTTTTACGAGTCGCCCGCGATGAAATTACTGCGTGGGTACGACAATATGCGCTTGTCTCTGCTATTTGCTTTGAACTGAATCGCAAATTAATCGTGATAAGCGTTTTCATTTTTCGTCGCTTTGATTCAACAATGGTTAGTAACTCGTGTACAGATATTATTTTTAAATTGTACTTGAATTATAAATGTACACAATACCACTTTCACTCTATTAGACTTCTATAAAAAAAAATAAAACAAATTCTGAAGTACTAAATATTTATAAGAAATAATGTTGCAATTAAATGGAAAAGAAAAATTCTAATTTGATCCGTGACTGAACGTTAACGTAACCACTTAACTGAGACGCTAGGCTCCAGTAGTCATAGGATTTCTCCACTCTAAGTTGTTTGCAGTTTCACTCTGATAGTTACCGAAGTGTAGATCAAGTTTGCCTTCGCTTTAATGATTATCAACGTATTCAAACTTCCTGGATACAATCAAGTTATTTTTCATCGCTGGTCGATCAAACGATTTTAAATAAAATGAAGTCCTTTTTCTACTACGATAATAAAATAATCAAGTAAAACTGTTTTCGTTTGATTTAAAAATATTTATTTATAATTCATTAGCTGGAGAATTTTTGCTTTTCATAATCTCATCCAATACTCGTAACTAAATAAGCAACTTAGAAATCACCTTTTTATCAAAGTCAATTTATTATTCCTTAATAAAAATAATTATTTCAATAATTAATTTTACCAAATTCAATCAATCCAAATTATTAAATCATAGATTATTAAAAAATAATAATTAGATTTCCGACTCGCGGAGTAATTGAATTGTCGATTCTAAGGTAGCTCGAGTCTCTATATAAATATAGAAATTTCTCCAAACGTTCGAGTTACTTGCATCAAGTGTTTCACTTAATGTGAACTCATTTACATTAAAATACATTCAGGCCTACATACCTCGGCGCATGTTTACCTGGTATATTTACCACCAGGTAAACTCTTGAGTCTATCTTTCCCGCTAACTAGTCTGCTGCCTCAATTTCATATATACAAGTCACTTTTAGACCTGAATAGTAGTTAGTGTAATTTGGGTCGTTGACAAAAAGCGTGTTTTCTGGCAGAAGTAGGATTCACGCCTTCGGCGATAAGGAAAGTTCAGTAACATTTGACGCGTCCAATAGACGTATAGGTGACAATTAACAAGGCAAACCTTTCTTTGATTGCTCAGATGGTCAGGCACTCAACAAAATAAGCAGAAGGTGCGGAAGTAACAACCGCAAAGTTGGACACTTTAAAAAGTAGCGACCACTTGAGAGGGTTTTCCTAAATAATATTTATCCCAATGGTTTTAACCGTAAACGTTTCCCCGTTTAACGAGAATGTGGAGTGTAAAGATAGCACTTTAAAACTAAGACGACTATCTAAAGTTGAATTAATGAAAAACCACTATACAATTAGTAAAAGGGGAGATACCCGCTGGGTCCGTGAGGAGACCATTCAGTGCCTCGCAATACTAGACTACAATCGAGTCCACCTCTGCAAGGCGCACTTCATTTTTTCCTCGTAAGTCAAATAATTTCGCGCTCCTCTGGAATAATCAAATAGTCTTCGAGAGGGAATACCTCGGGTGGTCGTCGACGTGTGTGCACCCGGAAGTTCGGGGTAACTTCGGGGTGGGAGGGAGGTAGAGAGCCGGGAGCTTGAAGGGGAGTAGAAGATGCTCGCGCGCACTTGGAGCGTTTTGCATTCGGTTCTTGGCGAGCTCCGAGAGAGAGAGAGGCTCTTCTGCCGGTCGCGTCTCTCCACTTCATTGAATTATTTGTCCACGATTGCGAGAGAATGGGATCGATCCCCTTCGGCTTTTGACGTCGTGCCCGTTCGAGAGCGAACGACTTCGAGAATTAAATGTACCCCGTGACTGACTCTCAAGCCTCGTGTCTTCCGATTCGATTGCACTCCGCTATATCGTTTTCGCGTCTACCGATTTAAGAAGCGCCGATAATGGCTATCGTTGGGTTTATTGGAATTTCAAGATTTGTCTTCGTCTTTCGTGAGAATTAAGCAAAATGATTTAATTGTAAAGTACTTTCTTAAAGTTAAATTATTGGAAGACTAGTTTAACTATCTAGTGGTGGATGTAGCATCTAGTCTGAACTGACTGAATGATTACTATAGATATCAAATTTCACTAATTCAGATTTCGAGGTTACATTAAAAATTGTTCGATTACTTAAAAAAATACCTGCAAGTAAATACCGCGGAAAGACGCAACAGTATACGTAGTGGAAGCACTCAGTATGCTCCAAAACGATAATTTTTACAAAAAAATGTTTAATACTCACATCTACCTCCACGTTAACCTTTTCAATTTTCTCTCCAAGGTTAATTGTCCTCTTGTCGTTGTTGAACGAGCCAGCGGCTGCCCGGGTGGTATCAGCGATCAGGCTATTAGAAGTCCGCCAGAAATGTAACGGACCACCGGGGAGCGGTGCTGGCCGCGCGCGTCCTGGCGGGACTGTTAACCTCACTTTACTCTGATTGCTCGATCAACTACACGGCCTCTAATCCGCGAAGGCCTCCTTAAATCTTACCTCGGGGCTGTGGCTTTCCTCCGCGTATAAACACAATAGCGCGATCCAGCACCTTGGAGGCGCTCCCGAAGGCGCGTCCAATTGGTTATACCCGGCTTCATTATGATCGCGGCCTCGCGATAAACCGCGGCATCAATATGGATGCGTCATTCGAACGAATAATCGTAGTGTTCAGGAGCTTCCGACGATGGAGATTAGGGAGTATTAGTCGATGCAACGTAGTCCGTGACTCTTGCAATTAAATTTAAGGACAGAAGTACGTAGTTTGAGCAAAAAATGGTATAGGAATTTTTTTAATTGCTTTAAACAAAATCTTCCATTATGTTTTTAATATTTTATAAAATGTTAACATTTGCAGAACTTAAAATTTCATACAAAACAGTACATTTCAAAACGTGTGTAAATGTCTGACCATATCGTAACTTTTCTACTTAAATAAAAACTTTTTTCATTTCAAAAGGAATTTTAACAATTCAGTTGTACTTTTTCAAACTCTTTTAATCTGCATTACAATTGAGAAAGGATATTTTATAATTTTATCGACAGCTAACCCGTAAGATCTAAATAACCAGAAAGTTCATCCAACCAATAATGGTGGCACGAATCTGAATGTACTTCTGAGATTCGTGAAATTTGCCAGTAGCAGGAATGGTCGCTTTTATCTGGCAAGTTAAACCGCTACTTTGTCTATCGCACCCACTTGCAGACGCCGTTTTCCTTACAGCTGCAAAAATAAATGGAAGTAAAGTGTGCGGAGATAAAATACCATCTTTTGAATTATTTTTAGATTTACAATTCCAGCAATTCTTTATGTCAACAGCAATTAATTTTAAAAATTCTTAAATAATCATTTGGAAATCTCATGACTACTTATAAAAAATGTTATTATATGTACTAATAAATTTTATTTTAAAACTTACGTTTAAAAGTGGAGAAAACAATAAAATCCATTAGAAATGGATAACAAATTTTTTCAGAAGTGAAATTTGTATTTTTAAGGAATATTCGTAGCTTTTCTGCTCTGATTGGTATCAGACAGGCTCCGACTAATTTATCCTTGGTTAAAAGTCACTTTTAATGCAATAAAAATGATTGGGGAAGTTACTCACAAAGCCAGTTGCACGCACGTCCCGTATATGCCTGAGGACGCTCCGTTTTTCAGGGCAGCAGGCAAATCAAATTGGTAACTCCGGGGCTAAGTTAATTTTTTTCTAACAAAGGTCTCATCGAGCAGGTTTTACGCGTTTGATGCGCGGAGCGTTAATTTTTCACTTTCTTCCACACTCTCTATCGCTAAAATTCTTTGTTGAGTAGACGTTGACATAAAAATGCTTTTTTCCTCACTCTGCTTGTATCAAAATTTGCGTAAATCTAATTTCCGTAGAAACTTGGTAGCCTTCTACACTACTACTAAAAAGGTACTTTGGTATCCATAAACAAAAAATTTAATAAAATAACAACAAATTGCATAAAAATTTGACGAACGTATTTTATAGTTTTGCATTTGACTGTAGATAGTACGGTAGTTGTATACTAACAAAATATTTTTCCCTACTGTGACGCAGATTTAACTGGCTTACTGTGCAAAATTACATTCCTCTCTTCATTTCAACCAACAAATTACTTTTAGTTACTTCAGAGGTAAGACAAAAACCGAATTTGTACACCCACCATACTGTACTCTCTACATATGAATATGTGAAACTCGTGCATTTCACGTACGAATAAGTGAATATGCACTTATTCTACGTTATAAAGTCGTTCACTTATTCGATAAGTGAACGACATTTAACATTAATATGTGCATTTGGAAGTATTTCACATTTTCATATTTACAGAGTAATACCTCGCGAGCATTGTAAGTATGACCGACCGTACAGGCAAAAAAAAAAAAAAATAAACGCATTTGCGAGACCCTTGCGAAAGAGAGAAAGAGAGATGTCGACAGACGGACAGAGACCTCAGAGAAAGGCGAACGTAGAAAAGAAACACGAGTGCGCCGTGGAGAAGCGATAAGGCGGCTCTACAGCGATCGAATGGCTTACGAAAGAGAACCTTCGAATAGGTGCGAGAGGGGGCGGGAAAGAGAGAGAGAGGGGATAAGAACACGGGGGGGCTCTTCTTCGCAGGTCAATGGCGGGTGCTTATCGGCGCAGCCTGAGCAAATCCTTCAGCGGGAGCGGCGGCTTCGGCGCCGGGAGCAGCAGCCTCGGCTACAGCCGCAGCGCGAGCGCCGAGGGGAGCGGGCCCGCCGGTTTCCCCAACGCCTCCACGACCTCGAACTCCCTCGACAGCGCGTGCGGTGACGCCGAGATACCGGACGCGGCGAGGCGGCCGCGCAGCACCCGCGGCTCCCAAAAGTGGAGCAACGTGCGCGCGGTCATGGCGCTCTATTCCTCCCTGCGCAAGATCAAGAGGTACTCTCGTCGCCCGGGATCCAGCGATAAAAAGACACGATAAATTGGTTGAAAAAGAAAAGGAAAAAACAAAAATTTCCACCCGAATGGCCTGTCTCTTTTTATATATATATATATACTCTCTTGCGATGTTGCTATCGCGCGTAAACGAATCTTGAACCTTGTGTGCCCGTGGCCTCTATCACCAACCATCTACATTCTCTTCTCACATATACATCCGTCTGCTCGATCTTCTCTACTCCTAGAGACTGTCTCTTCTCTTTCATACGTTTTATATATATATACTTTTATGTGTGTGACTATTTTTCTGGCTATATAGTAGAGCAGTCACTGTATACCTCGTCGTGTTTCTTCATACTTTTACGTGTGATAGTGTATGATGAGACAAATGACCTTTTCTCTCTGATAATCTTATCGCACCATTGTTATGATCCTTTGTTATGTATATTTAAACAAACTTTGTCTAAATTTTGCATTAAGTATATTATTTATAGGATATTGATTAGATTAGTAGATTTAAATCACACTTGTGTAATAAGACCTACTAATTTTAACAGATCAATTATAATTAGTGTTTTATGTACTCAAAGCTTGATAATAAGTTCAAGTATTAACTTTATTCTATTAGTTAATTTATGCGAATTATAAAACTCACCGAGCGACTCAGATTTTCCACGTTCTATAATCATAAAAGTATTATAGTGCGCTGTAAATTCATAAATAATTTTTGCAGCGAATTCGAAAAAATTTACATGTAGATTACGTAATATTTTATAAATTTATTTTATGCTTGATAAAATATCATCTTTATGGCATTTTCTTATAACGGTAATAAGGACGCATAAATTCTTTCTCAATAGGATGAAGTATTTTAGAAGCTGACCTCCGTTATTAATAGAAAGCGGAGCAAACTAATAACCCAACCCGAAATAAAATTAAAAAAAAAACTCGAAATACTGGTATAAGATAGTATTTCATAAAAAGCACAAAATTAAAAATTTATTCGTCACGCTTTCACTCATCCCTTAAAACTTAATTAAAAAGACAAGTAGTCGTACTGCGATTGGTATAAACAGAAAAACGTTGTAAAAAAAATGTAATCACAATTTAAAAATTGTCCGCATAAATCCAATTGGAGACGTTGCTCGAGATTAGAAATATAAAAAGTTGCTCTATTACCTGCTCGCGCTGGAGAAAATAACTTTAATCAATATAAGCGCGTGCGCGTGCATCAAGGATGCTGCCTGAAGACGAATGATAAATACGTCTAAACTTTTTATATTTCGTAATCTCCCGCTTCTCGTTTTGATCGTGAACGTCACCTTCTAGAGAGAATGCGAGGAGCGCAAGAAAAATACTCCCGACGCAATAAAGGACAAACAATGGCGAACGATACTGTGTGTACCCTTGCTATTACCGCTACGTTACTTAAATTCTATTTACTTTCCTCGATCTTCGATATGCTCGATTTCTCTGACTGATCTCTTGACTTTAAATTACTTATCTTTTCATACAGAATTTTTTTCTTTGTAATAAAGTAGTATTTATACACTCAATCTTTTTTATTATGTACTTTTTTAAAAATGAATTGATTACTTTCAATTGGTGGATTGTTTAAATTCATAAAAATTAAATTTATATTTACATTTATTTTTCTTAAATGTAAATATTTTTGGAATTTTTCTATACATTTTTTATTGATTTTTCACTAATATAAAATGTATGTACAAAGGGTATATGAAGATATGTTAAATTAAATTATTCGTCTCTGTATGCGTTTAAATGACTGCGACGCTGTTTCTATCTTTGTCTATTAGTCTGTCTGTCTGTCTGTTGTCTGTCTATCTCTCATTTATCTGATTCTTAGCTAACTATGATCTACTTGACTCTCATTTACCACTAGTAAAAAATATATTGTATGTTGTATTATAAGAATGTTCTAAACACTTATACTGAGGTCTTTCTCTAGCGAATATTGCATCATATAAATAACACCTTTGTGTAATAGAATGTTAAGTATCAGAGATATTAAGTGTGGTTCACAAAGTCATAGATGCAATGTATGTGTGCTTCAAATGTCTTAGAATAGAAGCTATTATATATTGATTGATTTAGAAAAAAAGCACAAATTTAAAATAAAAATTAAAAACAATAATCTTAAACGATGAATATAGATATGTGTTATTCTTCACTTTGCTTTATCTATTCCTCTCTATATAGTATATCTTATAAACCACGGCGACCTATAATAAATAAACTATGTGCAAATAGATTTTATGTTCAAAGCAGTATTCCTAGTGTCTTATAAGTGTATCGATCTATTTTTCTGAGAGCATTTGATGGAAGTAAGTAGTTTAGTGCAATAAAACTGTCAAACATATTAACCCTTAGACTACCTGAATTTCAAAAATTATAAGAATTTATTAATTACATTGAGATAAGTTCTGAAATCTTCTATTTAGAACACAATCATGGTCGAATGATAACGAGTCACCCCCTGAATAGATGTCATAACGGTACTCTAAAGGTTATAAAAAAGCGATAAAAAAAAACGTTGCGATCTTTAAACTTCCATCAAAGTTGTCTCCATCCAAAGAGAGAGAGACTACTCTTCGCAAAATTTTCGCGACGGTCCCTAGCTTCGAAAAGATAATTAAACACTTTAAATTTGTCCAGTTTAATCCGAGGCAAGCAGCAAGTGTGACTCGTCTGCTTAACCAAACTCCCACTAAAGCTATCGTTCGCATTCCAGAACGAAGAGCAACCAGCGGTGGATGAAACTACGCACAACCGTCCAGCTGTCCTCGGCGATATCGACCATCCAGAAGAAACCACCGCTGAAGCGCGAAGACTCCTTCCTGAAGCGGTTCTCGACGCGGCAGATACCCGAGAGCCAGGAGACGATCGACACCGGCGAGGGCGAGGGCGACCAGTCGGACGACAAGAACTCCAGCCGCAGGCGCCGCAGGCCGCGGAGGCCGCAGAAGCCCCCGAAGACGGTGGTCAATCCGGACGAGAACTTCTACTACTACTGGCTGATGCTGCTGTCCACCTGCGTCCTTTACAACCTGTGGACGCTGATCGTGCGCCAGAGCATGCCGGAGCTGCAGGCGATGGCGCCGGCGGTGTGGCTGGGCTGCGACGGCTTCACCGACCTCGTCTTCTTCCTGGACGTCGGCGTGCAGTTCCGCACGGGCTACCTCGAGCAGGGCCTCATGGTTTACAACAGCAAGAAGCTGGCCGGCCACTACTTCAAATCCAAGTCTTTCATACTGGACGTGCTGGCGCTGCTGCCGCTCGATCTGCTGCAGGTGAATCTGGGCAGCAACCCGATGCTCAGGTTCCCCAGGTTCCTCAAGGTCTACCGGGTCTACAACTACTACTACATGGTGGAGTCGCGCACCGTGTATCCGAACCTGTGGCGGGTGCTGAATCTGATACACATACTGCTGATACTGGCGCACTGGTTCGGCTGCTTCTATTATCTGCTGAGCGAGGCCGAGGGCTTCCACGGCGACTGGGTCTACCCGTATCGGCCCGGCGAGTACGCCACCCTCACGAGGAAGTACCTCGGCTCGCTGTACTGGTCGACGCTCACCCTCACCACCATCGGAGACCTGCCCACGCCGGAGACCAACGCCGAGTGAGTGATACTTGATGCATTAACTATTCTCTTTTACTTCTACACCACTTATTCCTTTACTTCTGACGCACCCTCGGAAACTTTGGCTTTCCTTAACTTTACGCGACATGATTGATGCGAGCGCTAAGAGTCCAGTGATGCATCTGGAAATTGGATATTTGCGTCAAAAATTCTATTACATCCGTTTGATGGAATATCGAAAAATAATGGGCATATTTATGTATTATTTTTTTATAGGTATTTATTCTTTTTTTTTTTATTTAACGTCTATTAATAAAGATATAGCAAAAAGTACATCTGTATAGTGAAATTCAAAATATTTTTTCATACGAAGACCCAATTATTTTCTGAAAGCCAAAATTTCCGATGTTGAATTGGTACATAAAAAGTATGCTATCCCAATCCGAACTACCTCTTACACCATATTCATCGTAAACTGTATTTTGTGAATTATTATTTACATTATTTCAGTATAATTTAACTGTAGTAGTTGCCACTGGAATATAATGAATTTAACTTAAGAGGGAATGGAATGCTAAATTGTCTGTCAAAAAGAATTCAATTTTTGAACAAAATTGAAACTCGGAATCAAACGATTTATTATTCAGTAATTAAGCTGCAGCAAAATACTTTTACGACGGCATATTTAATACTGATACTAAGTTACTTTCCGCTTTTATGCACTAATTTAAGATAACTTGCGAAATCCTTGATTATTTTATAGTTTGCTTGAAAAAATTCCGCGGACGCTGGTAATAAAATTAAAATCAACAAATAATCTCAATTATCTTCAGACTACCCATCAAAAAGTTGCATCAAAAAGCTGAGATCGTATACTGCTCCCAGTGTGCGTACACAATCTTCTAAAGTCTCCTTTCAATTTGTCAGCGCTCAAAAATGTTCTCGCGCGAAGTGCGCGCCACGTTTCTTTTGATTATACACGATTCCGCGCGCTTGACCTCGCAGCTTCTCCTTGACGCAGGTGCTCCGGGAGCCGCGAAAATCGGCCGCAAGAACGTCGAGACTCCCTCGCAATTCCCGGCGTCTGGCTTTCTTTTTCATCGTCAAAAAAAAAAAAAAAACGGCGCGCACTCGAGTCGAGCGGCTCTCTCGGCGGTGCGCGCGGAATACAAAAGCGACGCGTACGGGTAACGGGCGGCGCGCACAAGAGTCCGGGGGAGCGTCGGGCCGGAAATTGTTCCCCCAAGACTGGCAAGCGACGCGGAGTATACTCCGTTATGCGGAAATTGTACACCGCGGATGCGCGGCCGCCGAGACGTTCGCTATGGGGAGATGCATTTTATCGCTCTTGAAAATTACTTCGGGTTAATTCGCTCACGACCGCGGCCGGTGATGCACTGCTCGACGTTCGATTTATCAATGATTCGTGAATTTCGGGAGAAACCGTAATTACTTTGTCCGCGGCTCTTCGGTGAAATAATTTTATTCATTTCATAAGGAAAATTGATCTTCTCGCGATAAATTTAAAATGGTTTAATGAGTGTTTATCTTAAATTCGTAGAAATATGCACTTAATGATTTTTATCAAGTGTACATATCTTGTTTAAAAATGTTAAGGCCCAAATCCTAATATCCCGAATTTTAACGTTACTCCCAACATGGGTATGTGAGATCCTGTTGATTTGCAAAAGCTCGTAACTAGGTGTCGAATTAATTATCGTAGAATAAACTTTTTCTTTTTAATGACTTAAACGAACATTTAACTTAAAAATAGAATTTGTTAAATTAAATAAAGCTTCTTAAGTATTTCAGAGATAAAAAAAAAATCTTTTTGAAAAAATTACGTTTGCCTATAAAACTTGCAGATCCATATTAGATATCGTAGACGCATATTAGGATTTGAGTATTAACGGTGTACTTGAGAAATTATTGCGAGATAAAATAATGTACTCGCCGTTTTGCCAACTTCGGCCCTTCGAGTGCTGCTGGCAAAAGTTTGTCAAAGGCGTCGAAAGTTTCGAAAAGCGCGCGCTTGCACAGATAGCTAAAGTAAAAGAAGCGAGTTCCATTGTCTCTTAAGTGTCCATTCAAAAAGAAGAACATATCCAGTACTTAGGAATTAGAATCGTGAGCGGAGTGTTGTTGTTGTGTTGGCAGAGCTGTAGCGGGCGGCAATCCCCGGAGCCTCGCTCGACGCGGTCGACTGTCCCGGCTTCTGCAGTTCAAGCATAACGGAGGGTATCTGTATCGTTCCCAAAAAATTTACGAGAAAGAGAGCCGTACAAAAAAAAAAAAAGAAAAAAATTCATGTCAAAGAGCTAGCTAACTAACATGTGTGCGCACACGGACGGCTTGACGTTGATTTTTTTCGATTCTTTTGCTTTGAGAATGAGATCTCGCTGCGACAAGTTGTGCGTGAAACAGAGAATGCAGGTGATTTTTTTTTTTTTTTTACAACGAAAATATTTCACGTGCACGTGCTCTCGATGCCACGATGATTACGAATACAATTCTACCGTTCACTTACGCTCTGCGAGTGATTTGATCGAGTGTTGCATTTGTGGATGACGAGAGCTTGAATGCAACTGTTTTTTTTCCTCTTTTATTTTCATTCAGCTGTAAATCATACTGAGTATCGAATTTACTCAACAGCATACTTTATTTAGTATAAAAAGGATCTTTATTGCACTATTCACTTACGAATGTCGAAGTAAAATTATTACAATTTAATGTATTAAGTGCTACAAATTCATTTTTTTGTAAATCAATATCGTACGATACCTACAGTTTAAAAAGAAAAATAATTTAATTAACAACTAACTATAAATAAATAAATTACTCAATTTAAAAAGGGTACAGTGGCTAAATAAATTATTTCTATTAATGAATCACTACTTTAAATAAATTAAGCTGCTTTCAACGCAATACTCATAAGGCCATTTGAACTTATCCATCTGATTAAATCATACATCTCATGATTATGCGAACATTGGGTATTGATTTGACCTACAAACGGCTATCAACGATATCATACCATTGTTTCTTCATCGACGTGACTCGCCTCAAAGTTCCTTTGAAAAGATAGCCGAATCACGCGCAGTTAATCGCCCATGCAATCCTCATGGTCGAGCAACCATCAACAAAAAAAGGCATCAACAACGTCCGCGACGTTTGCCCGAGAGTCAATTCCTCGGACTCGATCGGCGCGAATCTCGCCTCGCTACCTAATGGGTCCGCGACACCCGGGCGACTCAAGGTTAGGAGGTAGATATAACAAGCGCCGACCGGGTGGGTAGTGCTCCGACGGGATAAAAGGATGAGGGATGAGTCGCGGAGATAAAAGAAACCGAATGGACCGGGCGCGCGCGAGGAAGAAGAGTCGCGCTCCGAAGTCGAATCGAGCGAGAGACAATGACCGGGAGGGTTTTCCCTTTTTGCCGACCTTTTGTGGCCATTCTCCCTCGCTCCATCTATCGATTCAGCGAATTGTAAGAAATAAAGGGGAAAGTTGTTAGGACGGTTTCTCGGAGCGATTTGCTGGCGCGCCGGAGGGAAGGGGGCGATTCGCAATTTCGAGCGCCGGTCACTTTTTGTTTAATAGAAAGAAAAAAGAGAAAATTATTGGAGCGGTAACTCTCGCTTTTTTTTTACGATGGAAATTTCGCGGCCGGATTTAAGGGGCCATACGTTTTCCCGAAAATGTCAGCGTGGTGCTCATTAAACACCGTTTAGTTATTGAAGCTGCGGTCGTTAATTTTTTTTAATGAAAGCAATTTTTCCCTTGCCACGTAATTTCCGGTAAGTTATTAGATACCGTAAATAATGAGCCGGCGATGCGCGAGGTTTAATCTCGTTGGATGGGTATCTCGTGATCGTACGTAGTAAGCTTCGTAGTGCGAGCTTCAGTATAATAAAATTACTTGCATTTAATCGTGGCACAAGACAAAACAATAAGTACCGCCTCTATTGAGTTCCAATGAAATAAATGACTGCGGCATGAAGAATGATATTAGAAATACTACAAATAGTAAACGATAAAAATGTGAACAGAAACTATTTGATTGATCTGAAGCGTTTAAAAAATCTTAAAGAAATCACTTTTGAATCTTAATTTACAGACACATTCAATATGTGGAAAAGCCAAATTGAAATAAAAAAGATTTTGGAGATAAAATTTCTCTTGCGGTTTTCAAGCTTTGAGCATAATCAGATAAATATAATTTAAGTCATGATCAGCATATAAGGGACGGTTTAAATAAAATTTATGAGACCTGCTGGGGTGGCTTGAAAATATAAACGGTCGGATGATGGATGGTGGAATTATCGAATGGACGAGCGTCTCTATCTCGACAATTTTGTAGGTGGCTTCTTATAAAAAGAGCAATGCAGCATCGCTTTTTATCGTTCATTTAAATATTTTTAAATGGAGAGACAAATTCAATTAAATTGATCGTCGCGCTAAAAATAACTTAAAGGGTGAACTAACAGAACTCGCAATTCGTAACTTTTTTATTATACTTTCCTTATTTAAATGATTGATTATGCGAAATATAACAAAAGATAATGAATGCCTAATTTAATGGGGTTTTCTACATTCATGTTTTTCATAAAATTAAATAAAAAATATAATTTCATTGTGTCTGTCAACAGTTTTAAAAAATGAAATTAGTGTAGAGAGTGACTCGGACGTTCGTTGATTTTTTATTTTTTAAGAGGTGGTAAGGACTCGAATGATCATACACTCGAATGATCAAAAACAATCTTAAGTGGTTCTCACGTTTTTGAGCGTCTGTTTCTTTATTATTGTTGTTTAATAAAATTGTTTTTTCG
>JAXIUT010000024.1:1519631-1545882 GCA_035586675.1 Eurytoma californica
GTCAGCAAAATTAATAAATGAATTAATTATACTGGTTCGTGTATGATCATTCGAGTCCTTACCACCTCTTAAAAAATGAAATTAAATAAATCTGAGTATATTTAACTTTAGAAAATTACCACAGTTCACTGTATAAGTGAAAAATAAAAATAATCTAAAATTTACACTTTTATATTTAATATTGCCTTTATTCCGAGATCATGTTATCGACAGTGAAAATACTACATTAGATTCATGAATAAAGATAATGGGTCGCAGGAGGGCAAAACATTTATAAAATGTATCTTTCATACTAATGGTCCTATCATTATTGAAAATATCATATTCGATTTCCCGAATTTTACAATTCATAATATAATTAACAATCAATTTACGCCTCCTTCAATATTAAATTTAAATTTTTTTGATATATTTACAAACTTTTAAAACATTTCTCTTATTTTCTCCATTTGGAATATTTTATTCAATTCTGGTGCCATTAAATTGAAATTCCGCGTTATCCTCTCTGCCTAAAAAATGAAATGTAATATATAAAGCTAATTTTAATAAAATAACAGCTACTCATCATCCTTCTGACAGTCGAAATAAAAAATTCTCCGAAAAGAAAACTAATTTAGCCAGCATTAAAAATTTACAAAGATAGTCAAAAATACGAAGCCATCGTCAACGAAAGGATGAATAAAACTAAATAACCAACGATGCAAAACGTCGAGATTAATAGGCTCGCTCGTCCGCGCTCGAATGTAAGCGATCTCGCAAATAAAAGCGGAAATTAGTCGCCGATAAATGAACCGCCACCCAGGCCGAGCCCCGTCATTAGCGGCGCCACCGCTCGGGATCGATTAGTCGGTGGATTTCCTCGCGATCAGATTGCACAATGGATCTTAATCATGGCGCAGTGTCCCGCGCGCCCGGGGACTGCACGGGGAGAATCGCCCCGCGACCGAGCGACCCTCGTGCACGGGAGAGCGAAGATTTGCTCCTCGACGCGCGCGCGCCTATCGATTTTACGGAGGGAGACGAAATGAAGATGAAACAAGAGGCGACGGACTCGCTCGGCTTGTTGAATATTTCGAGAGGCTTTTTGCGGTACAGGGTCAATTTTTTGTTTTGTTTATGAATTTTGAAGGTATTAAAAGTGGGTTTACCGGTTCGACTTTTTGAGCGCGGCTTTTTCAACTTTCAAATATATATTGGTGCGCGGTGGAAGGAAAGTACTTAAATAAATAGAAAGTGAATTTTTTTAAATTCATTCGTTAAGCAATTTGTTTAGATTGATAAGCGGCGCAAATTTTTTAACGAGATAAATCGAAATTTAAGCAAAACAGCAATGCGATTGACTCGATTTTTCTATGTCAAAGGAACTGTCAAAGAAAAATAGATTGAAAAACTAAATTTAATGAAACTTCAGAGGAAACTGGTATAGAAAATTTTCCTTTGGAATTTCCCCTTTGAATTTTATTAACTCTTTTATAAGCCATTCTCGGAATTTGTTTCACAACAAAGCAAACTCGCAGGATTAATCAAAATAGCATTGGGTGCTGCCTTTTTTATTAAATCTGTTCAGTAGATATCAAATTTTAAGATGGCTTCTATCTCTTCGCTTAAATCCAGTTTCGATTTTGCGATAGTAAAGCATTATCGCTTTAAATTATAACTTCCAACAGAATCATTGAAAAACTTCCAACTCCCGCTATTTAGCTACTCAAGATTTAACAAAAAAGCTTCCCGAAAAGAAATTCTTTCAATTACCTATCATTTTCAATAGACGCTGACGCCAATCTGCGGGCGACCTTAATTTATTCTGCCCCAAAAAACGTGCATCTTTCTCACTTCGCGGAGTCGCGATAAACCATGCAAATTATTCACGCCTCGGCAGCGACAGTGTAGGGGGGAGGGGGGGAGGGAGGTAGTACCTGTCGAGCTTTTGTTTCTTTTCGTCAACAGCGACACGAACGTATTGGCGCTACGGAAAAATCTCTATAACTCAATTTCTGTAAAAAATGGAGGCCCGCGCCGGGGAGATGGAAATTCGGCTGCAGAGTCTGGGACTACCAGATTGGAACGAGGGAAAGAGAGTTATTTGTCAAGCGATAGATCCCCCCAGTGCAGCTCTAGAGGACGGCCCGTCCCTCCGGCGTATAAAAAGGGGAAAAAAGTGAAGGTGAAGCCGGCCGCGGCGAAGGAAGGGGGAATTAACGAGTGAGCTAAATAACCTTTAAAATTGGAGCTATCCGCTGAATTAATACTGTAAACTCTCTTTTTTATTCGTCGATTGCATTAACTTTAATCTCCTCTCTCTCTCTCTCTTTTCTTTTATTTCGAGTTAAATTTATATGTAAATATTTGATTCCGCCTCTGGCTTTGTCGCGACCGTTTGAACTTTATAAAGTGGATTCAAGTTTAAATTCGTTAAGAAAAGTTTTTAGATTTCATTGTGCGTTACAATTTAGTTTAAATACGAGAAAAACTTATGCGCGGTGATGAGAAATTAATTAAAATACGGATTAACTTATTTCATGGGACTCATTTACAAAGCAAACTTCGCCGCAGAAAACCTTGTTTCCGCGGTTCTTTTGAAGGTCTTTTGAACTTGCGGTTCAGCTTTCAAATTAAATAACTAATAAGTTTGCATATTGTAAAATTTATGCCGATACATTCACTCGTATCATGGAAATCATAAAGTAAATTTAAAAGCTGCTTATTCCGATTCATTCAATTAAAATTTTTCATGAATATTAATAAATGCACTATCGAGAGCAGTCTGCGGTCATAATTAAACAACCGATTAAAAATATTCCATCGCCAATCGAGTAGCAGACGCACCGAAAATCGATACAATCGTAAAAAATAAAGATAAAGCCGCACGTCGTTCAAACGAGGCGTCACGACCTCGCGCAAAAGGGGCGCGCGACGTCTGGGCGAGATGAAAAAGTTTTCCAATTCGGAAAAACGGGAAATTCGAAAATTGCCGTAGTCGGCAAGTTTCGAGCGCGGGGCGGGACGGGGGGCCGGGATCGATCTCGAGAATTAATTTCTCCCTTGAGTGGAGGCGTATCGCTTCGTCTCCGGTCATGCATGAACGCCGAGCTACGGCCCGATGATAACCGCACCGATGCAATATGCGCGCCCCGGATGATATTACCGACGCGCTAGTAACGGACGGCGGGCTAATACTAATTTCAGTTCGCTGGCCACTCTGAAGCCACTAGATCGCGCATTTGCTGCCCGGCCGCCCGGCCCAATCTGGGCATTGTACGCCGAACCAATAATGCGGAGCCTGCCTTTTTTTCTCTGCCACGCGATTTACATAATTTTGTCTCGTTAAAATTTTCTTTAATCTGTTTTTTTTAACGGTATGGGGGTAATTGTGAATTATTTGAAGACATTGTGAATTTTATACATGATAATTTGCGCGAATTCAGCCACTGACTTTAAATTTAAATTCAACGTATAAAAGGTTAAATAGAATATGGAAAAGAATTTTAAATAAAAAATTAATCTCTTTACTTGAAAGAAAGTATGAAAAGCTTATTGCAATTTATGTCTGACAATACTCGGTTGTTTCTACTTACTTAAATTTTTTTCATTTTTCCTATACATTTCTTGTTTAAGATTGTTAAGATGACGTTCATGCTTTGCTTTTAGAGTGTCTTTAACAATCATAATTTAAAAAAGCTTCTTCAAGGAGAAAGCAAAAGGTAAAATTATTTTTCTTTATTTTCAATCTCGAAAGAAAATTAAAAAATGTGTCGTCTATAGTTTCCCATTTCATTCACTTAAATTACTATACGAAGATACTAAAGCCTTTTTCATTGAATTCCTTACAGACAATTGATACTTAAAAATAATAAAATCAAAAATATTTAATATCTTATATATTTGTTACTAATTTCGTGAATCAATTTTTTTCTAAAAGAGCAACTGTAATGCGTGCAAAAATATTACATTCAAATTATTTAAAATTATTATTTTAAGTTATTTTTTATTTTACATTGTTTTTAAATTTCGCACATTAATTAATTTTATTGAAAAATATTCTAAAAAATCGTCAGACATTATTAAACGCGATAGAGCAACTGGAATGCGCGCGTGTAATCTGTCTGACCTAAATCGGCCGTAACTACTAGCACCCGTACGCGCTCTGTTCCAATAGCATTTCACTCCTCTCGCCTGTGGCATCATTCAGCATACGTTGAGATTTACGCCAGCAGTTGATGAAAAATCTAATTTAGACCGAGGCTCTTCGCGTCGTAAAAGAAAAACCTTAATTTTTCACACCCGAAGAGCTCGGAGGGTTGGCGCGGGCTAAAAAACACGAACCCTCCTCTTGCAGTCCATAAATAACCGTACAAAAGCAAGGCGCGTGACATCCTCCCGGTCCGCTCCATAGTCCACTCGACGAACTGCGCTCGCGAAAGCCGCCTCCTTAAAGGGGTACCAGCCCCCCCTCCCCCCCTCCCCCGGCTTCACGGTCCTTTCCCGGGCACTTTATTTACATGGTAACCGCTCGCGTCCCTTCGCAGTCGGGGGAGTTCGCGGAGATGACATCTCATGAATTAATCATCAAATCGGCGTCCGCACCCCGCATGATTTGGTTCTACGTTCAGTCCCCGGAGGGGATTCACGCGTCAAGGCGAGGCGCTGACAGACGAGAGACACACGTCGTGAGTGCCGCGAGCGACGACGAGCGGCCCAGATTGAATGGAGGTGCGCCCAATTAAGAGACCCGGCCACGCTCTGTCTCTGTCTCTCTCTCTCTCTGTCTCTCTCTCTCTCTCTCTCTCTCTCTCTCTCTCTCTCTCTCTCTCTCTCTCTCTCTCTCTCTCTCTTTCTCTCTCTCGCTCTCTCTCTTTGGCCTCTTTACCCGGCGTTTCTGAAGGATTTTTTTTCCTTCCTCCTCGAAGAGGATGTCGGAGGGGCTGATAAGCTTCGGGATTAAAGGAACGTGAGGGGTGTTAATTTTAAAGCAGGCTTTCTCGCTAACTTTCTTTGATACTGATGAAGATTATTAATTTAATTTTCTTAATTAAAGAAGGCTGCGTGCCATTTGGCGTTGAGCATAGTTTTTAACGCTACCTTTTATTCATTTTTATGTACGCGAAAATAAAGCGATAAAAAGTGACGCATCTTTATTAGGAAAGTAAATAATTACAATGCACCTCTAGTAAGATTTGACTTTATAAATTGTAAAGAAATTAAAACTATCCAATTATATGTAAATTATTTTAAAAATTAGTTTTTTATTTAGAATCTTTATAAAAAAATCCTTTTGGCATTTTCTTTGATTCCTTAATTGTATTAAATATTTATAATTAACTGCAATCGCAACTTAGTGACCAAGAAAGCTATACCTCCAAATTTATTTTATATCATTATAAAGATATTGTCCTTACCCTAAAATAAATAAATTTATGAAATGTTGCTTACAATGAACTCTGGGATAATAACGTAATTCCTACGATCAACTCTGCAGTTTTATTTAATAAAAGAAAACGTTGTAATAACAGTGATTCAATTCCGCCGGGAAACTTATACCCCAGCGTCAATTGTGCCGCAGGCGAGTAATGCATTGAAGCTGCCTGTCGGATAAAAGCTAACTGCTAAACAGGCGTTGCGAAGCGATCGACGAATTAATTTTCCGCGACGTAATTGACGTGCAACGCGCGTGTATATGCGTACCTACAGTTACGGAGGGGTCGTGAGCGCACGCAGCACCGCTGATCGATGCTGGCCGCGACGTCGAGAAATTGGACGGCGTTTAATGAAATTCGCCGGCTGTAACACGTGCTCGAAACGCGCACGCGTCTTACTCTTCTTTAGTGCGTCTGCGGCCTCTCGCGGCGCCGGGAATTGCAGCTGCGGCCGTAGCTCGCTCCTATTGGAATTGGTCGCCGCCACTCTTTATTGCTGCTACGGGCTTGTTTACTCTCTTCGGTGCTCCGCCGTAGATTACGAGGCTGAGCGGTTATCGGCGAACAATGACAGCTAATTGAATGATGAGGAATAATTTATGGTACTGATAGATTTATTTTTTTATTTTTACGAATACTTTTTTATTTTTCTAATTAATTAATTCCGGGGGTTCTTCACTCCACCTAATCGTTTAAGTTACTTTGCAATCACTTTTTAATTAATGAGAAGTCAATTTATAATTTAATTTAATTTTTAATCGTAAATTGTGAAATCATGACTCTTCGATCAAAAATCACCACTGTTTAGAAACATTTTTATCTATTAAATCAGTATGTAGTATGTAGTAGATCTATTAAGTCAGCCTATTAAATCTATTATAATCAGTAGGAGAAGGAATAATCAACAATGAGATATTCGCATTTTTATTTTATCAACGTTAAAAATGTTCAGACACCGGAACGTAATCGACAATTTTTTAATCAACCTCATTGAATTACCCTGTGTACTCATGAATAATTGAATGATTATTTTAAATGCGTTAAAATGGATAGAATTCTTGTAATCATCTTAATCAAAAGACACTAAAGTTACGTTAGTACATTAAGTTAAGCTCGCACTAATAATTATTTTTGGTCTATTGATATTAATCGATAGAGTGACTATGAATATCAGTATGTAAATTCATTGATATATATCAAGTCTTAATTACAGAACTGACTATTAAGTGATGACAAAATGTAATCTATCATAATACCTAGATATTTGATAATATTAAACTAAAAATTAATTATCGAACGAAGAAAAAAAATCAATTGAAAGAACTACTTTCCTCCTCTATTCATATATTTTCATAAAAAAAAATGTATTCAAAAATTTTTTTCAATAACATTTTACACACAATGTAATTTTGGTGCTCTCCTGCCAGATTTCGAACGAGGGACAATGTACCGCAAATCCGCGATCGCCCGACCGACTGCAGTCCAATAATTGCGGTTTATGACTGACATTCATCGCGACATTTGAATGACCGAAAAATTACCGCGGCAGCCAGCCTTCATTCGTCGAAACGAATGGAATAATCGCCGTGCGAATTATGCGTGATCACCCGAAAAATCCCGCGGCAGAATGGCGAGCCGGAAAATCCCTGCACTCTGCGGTACTACCCTCCTCCTGCACCCCCGCGATGCAGCCTCCGCGTCATTTGCATTGCAAATCATCCCCGCCGAGATTCTATTTAATTGCGATTTCAATTTGAATGAGTCCGGGGATTACCGCGCCGGGCTTTTTCATCGGCGAGGCTTTTTCGCGCGCACAGCCGCCAAGTAGCTCTCCGGCTCGTTTCGCGCCCGCGAGATCTCGCCGCCGCCTTTCATCGTTCCAGCGCGCACGTGCGCCCCTCTAATTGATTTACCGCTTTGCTCTTAACGCGATTGGCGGATTAAAGCGTGTACAGCCGCTGCTTTCTCGAAATTAAAATGAATACCAGTAATGCTGTTTGCCCGCTCGCCGCGTTCACTTTTACAAACGGAAGGGTAGGCGTTTCCCGAGTTACTACTTTTCATCGGGATGAGTAATGAATATTTAATCTGGTTGGTAATTTTTGATTATTCTTGCTACGTTTAATTTGTTTAACAACTTGACAAATGACGCAGAAATTAATACAGATTATTATCGTGCAAACGAGGTACCTTATTAAAATGTATGTTATTTTCATTATTTTTATCAATACGCACTTATGCATTTGCTTAAATTTATTTTGATATTTTATTGCACAATTTATATTGATAAAATGATGAATCATAATGCTAGTGGATTGATTTATGAATATGCATTGGTTTACAGTGCATAATAAATTTTCTTTAAACAAAAAGGAAACTCATCACAAGCGAAATTCTGTCGACGTTTGTCGCGTAAATCTAAAAGAATGCGTTATTTCGGACATCTACGCGTGACACGTGAGCCATTCGAGGTATAGACGTACGTAAAAATGGAATTTGAATCTTTCATAAAACTGACACGAATATATGACGTGAAATCCCACACCTCCCGCGTCGCATAATTTGTTTTACTTTGTCGCCCCCCTTCTTTTCTCTTTATTCCTTCTGGAATTTGAAACTTCATACATAAAATTAAGCTGGTCATTTTTATATTCATATAAAATGATTTTCAAATTTCGTAGTCTCTTTCAAACAAGTAAATTTTATTCCTGTTTTTATTATTTTATTTCCAATTTTATTATTTTATTGCGCTTATAACAGTAATGCAGGAAACGGTTACTAAATCACTTATGCGTAACAGTATCTGAGTTTTACACAACATTCGTGCTTTGTTTTTTTCGGTATACCTAACAGGTCAGCTGACTCTCTCTCTACAATTTCATGGACTTCATCCAAAATGTTTTCCATGTGCAATGTTAATCACAATTAACTCTGATTGAGTGGTTTCGCCGCGCGCGCGCGCTGCATCGCTTCCGATATGTATATACATATATATATATATATATATATGCCGCTAATTTATCAAAATAAATTCGCCGAACCGTCGACTAAATCAAAGTTTGGAAACGACACGAACACCTATTCGTTAAAATTTGATCAATAAAATTTATTTGATAAAACAAATCACCACTTTGTATCCGAGCGGGCTAATAAAAGAGAGCGAAATTTATTTGATTAAGCAGCGACAGTGAAAATGACAAACTCGTCGTACACTCGTAGACGGTAAAATTCTCTCGTTATCGCAAACGGCGCCGTAAAAAAAATAAAAGAAACGCGACGGCATTAGCCTTGTCGCGGGGGAATTCCGAGAGCGGACGAATTGCGGCGAGAGTCCAAAGGGAACGAGAGAGAGACGGGGATCAACGCGCGGGGGACTTTTATCCGGTGCAGAGGAGCCGCACCAGCGGCCTCCGGGTTACGTAGGCGGCTGCGGCTCGAAGGGGGAGAGAAATCCGTGCCTCCAGTTACCCCGGACGAGCCAAGCTGCTGTCGCTCGCGCGCGCGCGCGCGCTAATCACGTCCTATCTCTCTCTCCGCATCGCTCTTCAAGGGAATGAAGTTTTGCGCGTTGGATTTTTCCTCCCACTCCCCTTCGTTCCGGAAATAGGCCAATCGAGGGAGATGCAGCGAATGAGGGAGAGCCAGAGAGAGAGAGAGAGAGAGAGAGAGAGAGAGAGAGAGAGAGAGAGGAGGGAGAAAGAGGGAGGGAGAAAAGATGTAGGAGGCGCGGAGTAGGGAAAAAGGCGGCAAGTGGGAGGGAGTCGGAAAATCAAGAAAATGGATTGCTCGAGAATCGTAAAATAGCGCGGAAATAAGAAAAGGTCGAGAGGTGGAGTAATTATTTGACTGTGCGTTCCGAGCTTTTTGTGCTTCCCTCTTTTTTTACAGCACGCGCTTGAGACGTTCAAAGAGAAAGAAAAGGTGTGACGCTCTGAAGTTGCTGCACTTGTTTTCTCGGACTTTTCCGTCGCCTATTTTGTTTACGGTCACAACAAGCAGTGCAGATGTCAGAAATAAGAAATACCGTTATACGTATTTTTCCATTTCTATTTGCTTTTATTCAACGTTTTGCATTTTTTGTTTAAAAAAAACATTTAATATGAGAAAATATGTCTTCTATAAATTAGGAAAAAATGTAAGACTTTTAAAATGTTTCAATTGGTTTCATAGAGTATGAAGTTTTTTTCTTGTTTGCAAATGAAACAAATTCTGCCTTTAAATCTTCGTTGAAGCGTTCTTTTATCGATTGAAATACACGAGTGCCAATTGCGCCTTTGTTTACTTCAAATAAAACCAACGTACACTCTTCAAACAGAGGCTGTTTCTTTATAACAAGATTTTAATTATAGTAACAAAACATTTGATCGATGTAGAGCAAAGAAAAAGAATACGTGATCAGAATACTAAATAAAAAAAAAGTGAGTGAATACAAGATAAAAAAAAATTAAAGGAATTTACAAGCTAAAATAAACGAGAAATTATGATGTGGTTATAAAAAATATTTACAAAATATAGGGTAATTCAATGAGTATTGATATAAAAAAAAGTCCAGAAAGCCCAAAAAGCTACTTTTCTTAGTAAATAGACGGCTTGTATCTCGATGCCGACGGGAATTGTATCATAAGGATATCATCTTTAAACTGCTTGTCTGGGGTGCAATTAAGTTTAATCTTTCCTTTAAGAAACCAATTTATGCAAATTACATAGATAGTATCAATAAACATCGGTTTCCAAATAAACATAAAAATTTAATTAACGTATATTTTATTTTATAAAATACTAACCTAATTCAACTGCTATGTCTTATTTTATTTTGTAACCGATGAGAAAAGGTATTATTATAACAATAATTAATGGATTTTAAATGCAGATATCGACACTGTATTAATTAAATTTTCCAAAAGACAATAGTAATCATCATATTTCACGCACATCAAACAGCATAATCACAACAGTCGTTTTGCGTTATTTTGACGAAAATTCATTCACAACGATGGTCGAGGACAAATTTGGCACTGTAACCTCGGGCAACGTTATTAGCGCTTCCCTTTTATAGAAGTTTGAGCAAAACGAAACTGAATTCTCCCGAGCTCGATGAACTGCTCCGCGGTCCCTTCTCCGGGTCGTTTGCACGGCTTCTTCATCGCGACTAATGTAAGACACCCTGGCCGGCTGCCCAACAGCCACTATTAAGTAAGCTCGAATCGCTTCTCGCGCGAAATTCGTCGCGACACTCGCAGGCAAGAGGCAGAATATTCCCCAGTGTCTAGACATTGTCGTTAACTCGGCTTCATTACCTCATTTAAGCTGCTTTAATCAATTAGACGCTCTGTTTTAAGACCCTTGCTAGTGTCGCTTATATTGCCTAAAAAAGACTCTCTAATTAAGTTATTTCTTTGAATGAATTCAACGATTTGCTGTAAAGGATTCCTTTCTTTTTAATGAACTAGAATTAAGTAACCTATATGCACAATCTTCGACGATTTTTTAATTCGCGAAATTTAAATGTTTCTTCGCTAGAATAAATATTTAATTAACCCCTAAAGAGCACTGTAGGTGTCCGAAATCCAACGTTAAATATAGCGCTTTTGTAAAACGTTCTAAATTAAAAAAAAAAACAAAATTTTTTAAATTTCACATTGAATATTCTTCTCTGTAATAAATACATTTAACTTTAAAATATTTATTACCGATTGCACAAGAAACTTGAGAATGATTCAGTGTGTTAAAAACTAGAAGTAATATTTAATTTCTTCGAAATGTGCTCTTTAAGGATTAAAATATTTATGACAATTGTTTGCATTAATAAAAATACAATAAAAGTGGAAGCGTTAAAATTTAGTCCGCTACTTTAGAAATCCTCCATTACCTCCTTTCCGTAAAAGACCACTTAAAAGAAAAATTTGATTTCGCGCGTTAAGTCCCCTCCAGAAATTTCGAGCACCCACTCGAAAATCGTTGCTCTCTTACTTCGCGAAGAACTCGCTGAAAAAATTCCAACCACTTCAACGGCGGCGCGTTTACCCCGAGAAAAAAAGGCGAGGGTGGCGCGCGGCCATATGTCGAGGCCAAGCGCCGCGAGCACCGCGACTTTACAAACCCACTAGCGCGAAGGCGTAAAAAAAGACGAAAGAGAGAGGAGGCCTCGCCAAGGGAAAGCAGCGGAACGGCCAGCCCGCTAAATTATTCTCGAGCGCCGCGAGTAAACAGGACGGGGTGTTCTTCGCCGTGTATAACTAGCGCGCCCGGCGGTGTATAAGGGAGGGTGCAGGCACTTCGGCGCGCGTGCGGCGGAGATAAAGAAATCGTAATCCCCGGTCCTCGGCGTAATCCTCTCCATTTTCCCCGGGCCAGCCCTTGAACTTCCGCGCGGGGCACGCGCGCCTAATCTCTTGGGCGAGCGAGCGCGCGCGAATAGCCCCCGCTAAGCCTCGAGGCCACGAGGGGTGCGCGATTTGCGCTGAGTTTTCTCGGAGAAGACGCCCGGGGGGGAGAGGACTCGCTCGAACGAATCGCCGAGCGCGGCATTTGTATGCTTTGCTTGTTTACAGGCAGCGACTCCACCGTGGCGTTTGACTTGCTGGCGGACTCCGCGGATGCGCAAATAATCGCTCATACCGCTGCTTCGCTAATTTGTCTTTTTGTTAACGGAAGAAATTTGGCTTTTTCGAAACTTGCGACTAACTAGGGGAGTACCGGAAATCCGAAGCAAGGATTTTGCTAATACTGTGGGATGTATTTTATTTTAATATAATAATGAATGAAGCCAACACTTGACGACGTTAACGCTTAGTAGTTTTTGTGCTAGAAGATGAATAATAGTGTAAATTTTTAATGAAATTGAAATGTTTCAAATTTTTATAATTCAAAACGCGTTTCTTTTTTTACATTATTTTTAAAAGTAATATGGAAAGTTGAAAAGAAAGACTATAATTTAAACCTTTACTTGTACTTTAAAAAATATCAATTACTTTAAAAATTGATTCGGATAATTTAATATGGTGCATTATTTAAATGAATTCTCGATCATTATCTTTATCTTTGATTACCGATAACTTTGAAATAAACTGTCATATCTTAACATAACAAGATTAGACTGCAGCTTTCCTATTCAACGTAACAAAAAAGGTTCCTTTAGAAGGAAGAAAACATTGTTCGAATTGGATAGTCACTGGTCATAATAAAAAAGAAATTTCAGTACAAAATATGAGCACCTTTTTTTATGAATTTTTCTCTCAGAGCCCGTTTATAAATTTTGTAGAAACATAAAAAAAGAGAAAAGGGGTCCATAGTTTTTCTTATATATTCTTACGTAAGAAAAATAGATGACGTGACTAATTCTTACCAAACATTTTTTCAAGAAATTTGAAATAGTACTACCAAAATTTCTTGAAAAAATGTTAGGCAAGAATTAGCCACTGCATTAGGAATTCCATCCAGACACTAAAATTTGAAAAACAGTTTACATAATTTGTGAGTTATACTTCATAAGTAAAATTATTTTATTTTTATTTTATTTTGTTTTAAAAACTTACGGGCCTCCGCCAATTTAAAATAGTAGAGAAATATACATATTTGCACAGATATATCGCAAAGTATTGTTTCCTTAAAATTAATAATAAATTATTGATAACTTTTCTTCATTTTACAAAAAGTAATAAAAAAATTATCTCTGAATTATCTCCTTAAAAAAAAAACTCGACAAACTTTATTTTTTAAATCGCGCAGAAGCAACAAATGCAAAGATGCCTCATTCGCAACTAAGAGACTCGGTGCGAAAAGGCCGTCCTCGCGGCGCCCCGTCGCAGTCATCGCCTCGTCCCGAAGGAATGTGCACACGCATCGTCGGTTCGACTTACGCATCGCGATGCGCGCCGACCGCGCGATGTCCGCTTACGAGTTTTCGAGAACCGAGACAACGAGCAATCTCTCGTGGGCGCCCGGTGCGCTCGACGGACTCCCGCGACAAATTCAGGCATTATTACGCTAGCGGCTCAAGGAGCGCCGGGTGCGACGAGCGCGAAAATTCCATTTCGGGAACTCTTTACGGTCGACTCGCCGCCGAATGCGAATACTCCTGGTTATGGTACGCGCGCTACGGTAGTGTCGTTCGCGCTCCGCCGGCGGGGTATTCTTCGATCCGCTTGGAAATGAATGTTGAGGAGGTTTTGCGCTACGATTTTAAAACGTATCTCTGACGGTTCGTAAACTAAGAACGTAAACGCATTTGTTTTTTGAAAATTGTCGAATTTGTTCATTAAAATTGTACACGATATCAGTAATTTATTGTTAATAAGATGTTGTTAATCAATTTTTGTAGCCTGCTTTGATTTTATATAGAGAAGAATCACGTAAAACGAAATAATAAGTTTAATTTAGTTTGATTTTACATAGAGCAGAGTCACCTGTAACCGACCCATTAACGTTTTGAAAGGCTGTTTAAATTAAAATTTCAGAAAAGAATTTTTCCCTTGACCTGTCCTCTATTCAATGCATATCGGCATTTTAATAAATACCGACAGCTCTTGATTTATTCTTAAAAAGTAAAAAAGTGTTTTTTGGGGGGTTTTTAATATATTGGTCTATACAAAACATGATTTTAAATAAAAACAGGCGGAAATTGATAATTAAAATAGTTCTCTAATAAAAATACATTGATTGAATTATCATTTAATTTTAAAATTAAAAAATGCAGGGTATCTACATAAAAGAAACATTTGCCTGACTAAAATCACCTTGTTCTACTGAAAAGTAGTACCAAGGCTTACTCCTAATGTACGGGCTTCCTAAGTGACAGAAACGAGGATTATTATGTTAAACAACCAAAATATTTATCGAAATTTAACGTTTATTCATCGAAAAAATTAATAACATGTTTTCCAAACTTACCGTCATGTAGACATACTTACAGTAGTAACAGACATATGTAATAAGACAATATCTTTTTGAACAGAATCATCTTCTTATAAAAATTAATAATATTTAGATTTAATATAAAAAATTTAATATTAATTGCAAATTACAAATATATAGCAGCGTGTACGTAGCTATTTCCTCCAAATTATTGCCACAACCTTTGTACTACTTCCCTTTCACGGTTTTCTTTATCCCGCTTATTCTTTTCATAGCCTGTGGAGAGCGTGAAAAGATAAATTTTATTGTTAGATTATGCAAAAAGGTTCGTGCTATAAAAAAAAAAGATTCTTTTTTCGAAACCGCGAAAGAAAATTATGTTGCGTAAACATTGATTACAAACTTTCGCCTTAAATTACAAAGTTGAAAAGCAAACTTGAATGAAAAGTATCCACGTAGCGTAGCCAAGTACGGTAATCCTAGATTTTTAACATAACCCGCTTTGTTCAAAACAACGTGAACCGCCAGTCGTTGCTGTTGCAGCTATATTTAATGTATATACGAAAGCTGAGAAAACTTCGCAAAATGAGTCCAGCGTTTCGTTTAGACAAGCACTTCGTTACAAATTACCTCGTTGCAACCACTTAAATGAACCCGCTCTCATTGTAACGAACATCCTTTGTAACTCCTTTCCGTGAATCTTATAATTACTGTTTTACATGATAGATTCCATTCATAATCATAACGTCACACGAATTTACGAAACGCGATATCTTTTTTATTAAAAAAAGAAAAAATACATGTCAATTATTTTACGATTTTTTATCTGAAGTAGTTAATAGAATTTGATCTTACGTTTCAAGCAGCATTCCGATTACAAATATCCTATCGTCCTTAATACATTATCTACTACCACCTACCCCCTCCCAATAATTTCCTCTGCAGAGATAGTAAAATAGTCCTTACAAAATTCGCAAGAGGCAAATCCGCGCCCTCGAGTAAACCCGCACGGCGCAATCGAGCGTCGTCCCATAAAGAACGCCGACGCGACGGAGCTGTCGTATACCGTGCGGCGCGCGGAGAGCACATCGAGCGAGAGGCAGATCGCCCGCGGACGTGACGTAACGCTCGGCCGGGACTTATCGAGCGGGAAAGACGCGGCGAGCGTGGCAAATCCGCCGACGCGAAACCTGCGGACTGGGCGTTTTTCGGCGGGACTACGGAGAGGGAAGGAGAGAGACGGCCAGGGAAATGTACGCTCGGAAAGATTACCCCCCCACGGTCGCTTGAGCGTTGTCATGTAAATTTCCCGGATTTCGAAATGCCGGCTCTACTTACGGAGGCACGCGCGCCTGAGCTTCCCGCGCGGACCGCCGCCGCGAAACTTGGGAACTCGAAAATTTCATTAGAACTCGAAAATTTTGTTATAAAACTCGAAAATTGCTGTTCCCTTCGATTTGCCGAACTCGCGGGATTCGATTCTGTTTTTTAATATTGAAAGTTTAATATTGATATCCGTTGGAGATATTCAATTTTTCCGCAATCTCAATTACTCAATTTATAAAATCTGATTCATTTTTATATGATATATTATAGATTGAATAATGTCCCGGTTCTAAAGATATAGCTCTGACTTGTATTTGTTTATTTATACTGCAACGACATATACTATCCATAGGATATTTAAAAAAATTCAGTTCTATTCAATCCTAGTTTTAAAAGAAAAATTAAATATTAAAATTACGTAGACGAGCATTCATTGCCGAGTATAACAAAGAAGAATATGGTGTCGAATCACGCGTTGGACACGCTGCGAAACGCGTAAGGGAATAGCATTTTTTAATTAAATTCGTGCGCGCAATTATAGAATAATAATATTTAAATGAATACAATAAAGTAAAAATAAGCTATTTAGATATTTATTAATTTAACTTGTGCCACTGTATAAAGTATATTTCTTCATCATATCAATAATTTATACATGTATCGGGTTATCTTATACAAAAAAAATATTTATTTTAAACCAACTATAAAAAAGGAAAAGAGTGAGAGAGAGAATACGAAGTGGCATGTACAAAAAGGGTAGAATATAATACAATCGTGTATATAGTGCTTTCTTTCATAATTCTTGACATGAATTTCAGATTCGGTTGTATCTAGCGCACCACAAGAAGTGCAGCTTCAAAAGTGCAATGAAATTATCAGTTTTCTTTATGAAAGTAACGAAATCGTTTATATACAATATTTCCAGCTTACTCTAATTATGTACGAGTACGATATAACGATTGCTGAAAAGTTTGATACTTAGCGGTGAGTTTCGAAAACTTTTACTCAGCTAGAGCCTTGACTCTAATAAGGTTACTTTATAACGACTTCTTTGTGAAAAGAGAAAAAAAATCTTAATATTAAATCATAGCTCCATTACTCTGTGAACTAAATTTAGTAGAAAAATAGGTACCTTTTAAAAATTTAATAAACTACGGTTATAGGCAAAATTTACAAATTCTTTTAAAAAATAATTCAATACTTACTTAATATATTGCTTGATTATTTAATCATTCATTTTTTTTATTTTTACATATAATTTAATTTTACATTACCTCCCTTTTTTTGAGTGCTTGAAAATGCAAAAGTGTCGGTAGAATTGCTCGACCGCGGCCTCTAACTCAATAAAAAAAACTTTCCCAAAGAAAGGAAATCTCCTCAATTTGCCAAATAGAGTTAAAAAATATCCGCTTCGAAATAAGTTCTATTTCACTTTGAAAGCAAAAGAAGCAGAAAAAAAGCAAGTCGTCGGTAAAAGCAAAAAAAGGCAGGCGAAGGCAGGCTCCGGCGGGGGCCGCTCGTCCATTTTGACTCGGAGCAAAAGAGAGATAAAAAAAAAGGAAAAAGAAAAAAAGAAAAGAACGAAGCTCTCGGGTGGCTGTGCGTGGAGAAAGCACACCTCGACCGACCCTTGTGTCTCTCTCTCTATTCTCATCCGTTGCCCCCTCCCGGTCCTAGGTACGTCTTCACGATCGTCAGCTACCTCATCGGCGTGTTCATCTTCGCGACGATAGTCGGCCAGGTGGGCAACGTAATTACCAACCGCAACGCCAACCGGCTGGAGTTCGAGCGGCTGCTGGACGGCGCCAAGACGTACATGCGCCACCACAAGGTGCCGGGTGGCATGAAGCGCCGGGTGCTGCGCTGGTACGATTACAGCTGGTCGCGCGGGCGCATACAGGGCGGCGGCGACATCAACACCGCCCTCGGCCTCCTACCCGACAAGCTCAAGACCGAGCTCGCCCTCCACGTCAACCTGTCCGTGCTGAAGAAGGTCACCATCTTTCAGGTGAGCGCGCTGATCGTCAAAGGCCGCGGGACGTGTCCCCTTTCCTTTTTTTTTGTGCGAATACGCAGGGGGACAGGAGGGAAGGGGGTAGTGGTGCTCTATATACATTTACCCGGTGGCGCGCGGATCTTTATTTTCGCCCGGGCATCGTTAATTTCGTTACGACCCTAGCGACAGCTGGAGCATGCTCTGCGCGCACTACTGCTCGCGTTATGTGCGCGAGGTAGTTTCCTGCGGAGCGCAGGGGGGTTAGCGTTAAACGGCATCGCCGACGCTATATTTGGCCTCTCGATTGGGAAGTGGCTGCAGCGCTACGCTGACGTACTATAAAGTAGAAATAACGTAGATTGCATGTGTTTGGATGGCTCGATGTTAGTCTTAACCGAAGATTCTTCAGCTTTACGTTCGCAGTATCGTTGTGCATGTTTATGAATATGTTAGTATAAAATTGATGTTACTTCGATATGTTTTCATAAGGGGTGTGATAAAATAAAATATAAATTTCAATCGACATTGATATCGAGATTTTAAAAATCGCCAATATTAGGAAAGTTTAGTATTTTTTAAAAAACATGATTTAAATGATAATGAGAATTTACACTCAGAAGCAATTATGTACTTAAAAGTCAAATCTATTATAGTCTCAGCTTTATAAATTGAAGTTAATATAATTTTATCATTTTGATAAATATCGATTCATTATTTAACATTTTAATAATGAAATAGGCAGTTCCTATGTTAACTTTCAGATCTGATTACTCATATTTTGAAAACTGTTCATGCAATCAATCTAAATTAATCTTCGAGATTAATGACTGATTATATAGCTTTGTTTAAAATGCAATTGAATTAATAACGTGAAATTCATGTAAGAGTGAATAATTCCACGGGATATTGGGTTACTCTTTATTATAATTTTAGAATTGTGTTGAATATTATCAATTTTTAATTTAATTTTTCAGGAATAACAGTAAATATGCAGAATTTTGATTTTTTATTAAATTTGAATTCACTAATTGCAAATTAAAACTATGTATTAGGTAAAAACTGTCAAGAATTTTAATATCTCTCATATAAAATATTTGGTACACAATGAACTATATATTAAGATTAAACTTAAAACGTGATTATCTAGTTTAAATATAAACCGGTTCTAAAATAATAGCTTATCAGATTCTTGGTATAATTAAAGCATATTCAATTATGCTCTTACTAAGATTAAATTAGCCACTACGCGTCCAGAAATTTTGTTAAATACATTCACAAAACTATTCAAACAGTACTCAATCTTTACTCTATATTACGTCGATACTGTTTTTTAAAATTTGCTTGAAATAATGTGGGCATAATGGTGTTGCAATATTCGTGATATTCGAATATTATATTTAATGAGAAGAAATCATTTTAATTAGTATTAATAGAATCTAAGTACATCCAATTCAATCGGACCATCACTTTTAATTTCTAATTTTTAATTTTGATAATATTTCACACGGGTTTAATATTAACAATCCTACAATACTAACTATTCTATACCGAAGCTTGGATAATAATAATGTCACAATATCGAGTAAAGTTTGAAAGCTGCATGGACTGTTATTAAAAACGATAAACAAGATAAAAAAATATCAACCCTTTATTTATTTTTTTTTTTACTAAAATAACAAATTTTCATTACAACAAATGGCCGCAATCACTCCGCGTCAAACTCGACGTTCGCGTCGGCAAACAAGCACCCCGCGGCAGTGAAAAAAAAAACATCGCAACGCCGAAAAACTCAAAACGCTGCACTTTCATCACCCGGGGCAGCCCGGGGCGTCAGCGAGCGCGATAAAAGCGACGGCCCAGAAATGCGAAATATTTTATCGATGCCGGGGGCGCCAGATGGCGAAGATCACTGTCAACGATGCGGCCCACCGGGCGCGCCTCTCGCTGACCCTGTTACACACCTCTCCAGCTGATTCGTCGACGACTCGAAAGTTCGACCGGAACAGTTTCCCGGCGACTTGGAGGATCCTCTCATCCAGAAGCGCGCCTCCGGAAGAATCGCCTTGCAAAATGCGCCGCGGCAGCCGGAGCGTTTAAAAGCACTTTCCGCGCAATTTTGACGCGACTGTTATATTCAAGTTTCTTTTCATCCTCCTCTGTATTTTTTTTTTATCCCGGGGTTTTTCCTCTTTTAACGACCGATCATTAAAGCGAAGAAGGCTCCGTAAACTCGCGCAAAAGTACGGCTAAATTCTACCACCTGCGAAATTTCGTTTTGATTTTTATAATTGCACGTGTTGCGCGTTGTTACTTTTAACTAGTGTCTCATTTAGAAGTTGAAAGCTTTTGAAGATTTAATGAAAAGAGTTGGGTTGTTACCTTTAATTGTGTTTCAACTGTTATTGTTTGAATTTCCATTGGAGCTTTTATTCGGATTGTTGAAAAGCAACTTTGTCGAGTGAATTCGTGTAAAATGGTCAATTATAAATATTGTATTAGAAATTAATTAATATAATTAAAGTTACTTTTAAATCGAAGAAAGAGGATAAATGTATCGATGAGCTTATAGAAATATAAGCTGTACAATTATCGGTTTTCCGTTATTAATATAAATTCATAATTCTCCGATGACAATATAATTTATTAATATTCTTCGCAAGCATATTAAATTAAATTTCTCATTTTATTATATAAAGAACAGCTTTCTTTTATTTTTGAAATATATAAACAAAAAAAATGTAGCTTTCAATTTTCGACGCCATTGCTTATTCAGTTATTTTTACATTCAAAAGATGAAAACATCTCATAACGTTAAACAAAGCTGCGAAAGTTGGGAAAAAAAATCTGTTCGCCCCACTCAACTCTAATTTTTTCCCTCAAAATGTTGCGTATCAGTAGGGGACTAATGGTAATTCGTGCGCACGACGAGTCGTAAGAATAACATAAGATTTGATCTCGTATAATACTTTTGCTAAGAGAGTTGGGAAGGGTCGGCCCGTAAGAACTAAGTTCCGTAACGAGCACGTCCGTGCACACATTTAAACTTGGCTCGGATCAAACTTAGTTACGGCGGCGCGTCCACCTCGAAAAAACCCCGCGCCGACTTTTTCGAGCAGCTCAACTTTTTTTTGCCCGCTTCGCTTCTTCATCTCCGGGCGCCGCACCTTCGATCTCGCCGCCCTTTTTTCGCCGCGCCGGACAGTTCATCTTGGCCGAGGCGCGATCCGTCATCGCCGCTGCTTTTTCCCACCGATGGATAAAACAACGTCGGCCCCTTTTTGCCGTGTCTCCTTCTTTTTTTTTTTTCTCGCGACGCCGAGTGACAGCCGACTCTTCCTTTTCTCTCGTCGGCTTTTCCCGTCAGCGTTGAATTAATCAGCGGGAGTTTCGAAAGCTCGACTTTGCTCTCACTCTCTCGGATTGATCGCGGCGCGCTTTTTTCCGCGCTTAAACACTCGACGCGTGCGTGTTTATAATTGAAAGCATCGCAGAGGAAGTTGCGCGATATTTTGTCTCGACATATTAATTAAGTTCGCAGCGCGAATCGGAGTACCTCAAACGAAGTAAATACAGAGGGAGTGGAAAATTAAAGCTCGACTTTACGCTCAAATCAAAAGCGAGGCAGAGTAATAATTGAAACACAAGGCTGCCTCTTGATTTTACGTAAATACGATCAAGTGTCGCGCTCAAGGAGCTCCACTTCAATTTTTTTTACGGTATGCGGCGTCGCGGAGACCTAAATCAACCTGCCCTTACTCATCCTCTTTGACGTGATATAAATTATTATTAACCGAATGGTCTAAGTGCTCGAAGGGAAAGGGACGGAGGCAGATAGTGAAAAGTGCAAAGTACATCGGGAACGAGCGATAAAAAGAAGGCCGGAGTAGCCGAGATCAGAGGAGACGGCGGGGCTCTTCAAAGGAAACTAAATTGGCTATTCAAATCGAATCTGCCCACCTTCCTCTTTCTTTCCTTTCGCTTTTTATTTAAAGCGAAACGAGCGACGTTCTTAGCCGCGACGAAAAAAGGAGGGCATCTTAATTGAGTCCCCGAAGTGAGGGCTGCAAAAGTCACACTCGGTGCGTTCGTCATATCTCAAAGACGGGCGAGTCAAAGGGAATCCCGGGGAGTTTATTCCAATATAGCAATCCTAGCGCGCGAGAGTAGCAAAGCTCCACGGAGAAAAAAAAGAAGTTAAAGCGATTTCCGAAGTTCGCGCGGGTCAGCTATATTATTAGGAGGCGATTCGGGAAAAATATGAAAGGACCCGCTTTACCTTCGGGTAAAAGTTGCAAACGCCGATTCTTTTGGATAACGGGCTCACTTCAAAGGGGCGATAATTCTTGAAGCGGGAGGACCTCCGGAAGCGCGGGAATTCGTTGAAAAGGGATAGAGGTCGTTTTCCCCACTTATCTTGTATGTATACACATTAAAAGGGACGCGCACACACACATGGAGTCTGGGCGAAAGTTTCGCAGAGATAAAAAGGAGATCTGCGGGAGGGGAAAAAAAATGAGAAACAAAAAGTAACTTTCGCTCGGGGAGCCCCCGGATGGCGTTATTTTTCATCGCCGCCGGTATAGGGCACAGATTTTTTGCGCATTTGTTAGCGGCTACGTGCGTTATATATATTTTTTTCCTCGCCTCGGCCAAGCGAGTCACGCGCCAAACGTATCGCGACGATAAATCCGGATTCCTCGCGCGCGCGCGCCGCGACAAAGGAAGGAGGGAACGCAGCCGCCCGGGCCTTTCTTTACAAAACAGAAACGCCCGCGGGAGCGTAAGTGAGTGAAAGAAATGGAGACGGAGGAGCGAGAGGCGAAAACGCCGAAGTCCCTTTTGTTGGCGAATGGTGAAATTCGCCCTCGAAATTCCTTGCAACAAAGTGCTGGAAATTGCAGCGCACTAGCACGTGGATTTACGAAAATGTACAGGTCGAAGGTGAGCGCGGGGTGCATTGAGTGCGCGGAAAATCGAAGGAGAAAAATTTATTTTGACTTTGATCGAAAGCTCGTTTTACTTTGAAATATTTTTAACGCGTTTGTGTCCCGTAAAATCCGAATCAGTTATAAAAGATACTATGTGCTATGACAGTTTTAAAGAAGAATAAATGATTAATTAATTTTATAAACTAATATGTATTGTAATAACAGAATGTAGAAGAAAATACAAGTGTAAACAATCTTAATTAACAGAGCTAAAATACGAGCGAAGCAGACAACAAATGAAAATGAAGAGCAAAGAGAAATGGATGTAAAAAACGTGAAAAATGACAATAAAGCATTCTTTTGTTCTAAAAATTGTGAATGAAAATTTTTTATTATCTACTCGAAACAAAATAGAATAAAAGGTACGATGCGTAAGGCCATCAAAGTCATAATTAGATTTAGCTAGAGAATACAAATTTTAAACTGCATTACAAAGACAAATTAATATGTTCACAATAATCAATTATTTAAAATATTTAGGAATAAAATCTAAATAAAAATTATATTTTCTTTTGAATATAGGTACTCGTAGTTTTGTGTGTATATCTGTTCACAGCGACAATACGGCTGCTGTGCTAATTTTGCTTGCTCCGGAAAGGGAAAAAGTTTCTTTTACTAAAAAAGCAGACGGGAGACTGTAAACTCTTCCGCTTAATGAATCGCGTCATTCTTTTTGCGCTTAGCAAGCCACTTTAACGAAGATATATGGAAGCTCGAGGTTTCGTCGACTCCAATGTCGCTTCGTTTTATGAAGTGACTTAAATCAGCTGAATTTACGTTTGGACGAGGTGGTTAACGACGCCGCCGCTGCGTATAAGCTCGTAAAAGAGTTTTCATTGTCGTAAAACCGCGCTTCGTTATTAGTTATAGAACGCAAAATAGACCGTCGCGTATACAAAATTAAGCTTTATTGTCGAGCTGCCTGCGTCGAACATAATTTTTATTGTGATTGTTAAAGTTCGCGAAAATTAAAGTGCGAACCGAATTTACGATGCATTCGATGTATCGATTGGACATTTTGTACTTAAGGATGTTCTATGCTGTCATGCTGCGGGACGAGGTAAGGGGAGTTCCCTCTCTCCACGCGGCGTCTCCCCTCTCGTCGCGCGCCCCCTCCCACAGCCGACGTTTTGTGTACATTTTCGCTTGCTTCTTTCTTAAATGCCTGATAAGCGGTAAAGTGCCGTCTGTATTTTCATTCTTTGAATGTTTGCTTATTAAAGTGTAGGTTTTTTTATTTTATCTCTTAACTTTTTATAATAAATCTTTGCTATCAAAGGGTTAAGAACCTCTCTCTTCCATAAGAGCCTATATGTTAAAAACTCAAATTTCCAGAATTTTTTTCTCGAAAACGGCGAAGAAGGAAATTCTGAAAAAATTTATGCAATCATGTTTTTAACTAATGAATAAAGTATAAAAAATTCAAGGATTTCTTTTTACTTTTTTGTAACCATAGAACATCCTTGAAAGTTTGTGATTGCATGCAAGTAATAAATTTTTTATTATATTTGATATTAGTTTAGAAATATGTTAAGTTCATAAACAAAGAGTTAACCCTGTAGAAATTAATAATTTAACATTAGCTGGAAAAGCAGTGCTAGTAGCATCTATAGCTCTACTTTTTTAAAAAGTAATGGCTTAGTGATATTATCCTCTAAATGAAAAGATTTATTTCTAATCCACCGTACAATGTTAATAAATTCTTAGTTTTTACTAAAGATTATCAAGAAAATTACTTGATTTTTCATAATCTTTTAAAAATAGTATTAAACAATGTACGTAAACATACAAATAAACGTATAAATACAACGAAAACGAAACAATTAATCTTCGTTGAATTAACTGCAGTTTTTTAGTCGCGCAAAAAAATACCTCTTCATATTCAACGAAAAAAATGGAGAGATAATCAGAAAATCCAAAAAAAGCACCGCAAGAATCGTAAAATAAGCGAGCGATATTAATGTCTGTTTTGCATTGCAGGAGTGCCAGCCGGAGTTTTTGCACGACCTCGTCCTAAAGATGAAGGCCTACATATTCACGCCGGGCGACTCGATATGCCGCAAGGGCGAGGTGGCGCGGGAGATGTTCATAATAGCGGACGGCATCCTCGAGGTGATCAGCGAGACTGGCAGGGTCCTCACGACAATGAAAGCAGGCGATTTCTTCGGCGAGATCGGCATCCTCAACCTAGACGGGCTCAATAAGTAGGTCGATTGCCGGCCGCGCTAATTAATTTCTCACGGCACGAGCCGTCCAACAATCTTTCCGGCTGTCATTAATTATCGCCTCCCCTGACAGCTTGATTAACTAGCCTCTTTATCCCCAGTTCGGATGTGTGTCAATGTTATACAAATTGTGACTGCTCTGCTTCTTTTCATGCTCTGATACTAATGTGCCGAATAATATTTTGATTTTGCATTCGGCATGCATCATGTATGTATTATGAGCCGAGATATCATTTTATCGGTGTAAGATGTGTTGGGTCAATCAAAAAAGTTGAACATCCGCGCAAATGACGTGAGCAAACCCAAAGAAAATGAAATGCGAAAATCATGGCACTTTTCATTAATATATAAGATGAAAAACCTTCTGTAAATAGTGAACAAAATTTGAGATCAGTTTAATTATTATTCTAAATAAAAATCAATAAACGATATCCATGTTTTTTTTATCAGGCTTAGATGTATATAAAACGAGATTTTAAACTGTATTTGACGTCTGCCTCTCTACTACAGAGAAAGCAACATGTCTCTTTTTTTTGTATTTGGCACGGACTTGATCAGTCTCGCCGCAATTAGATGTTTCTCGTGTTCCCTCTGAGTGTTGGTATTTCTTGCAGCGGTTCTGTCATCGAAAGCACTTAGGCAGTTCACATTGCTCGCAACATTAGATGCGTTGCCAATTCTTTGTCCGCGGGCTTCTAGCACAGTTGAAGAACCATCCTTGTTGACTTCTTCACTTGTCACATTCCCTTCGTCAAAGTCCAAGTGGGCCAATTAGCTTGATTCCCCACAGACGAGTTAGAATATGTCGCCACACTCTCCATCGTCCTAAAGGGCAAACACTTGCGTAGGTGTCCGACCCCTCCTGGTCGATACTCTCTGTAAATCTAATTCAGTGAAATTTTACTAATTTTCAGTGAATTTTACCGATTTTCCTGTTCAGATCAGGCCACTTTCATTGGTTTGCCCTGATCTGAATTGAAAATTAGTGAAATTTCACTGAATGAGATTTAGAGAAAAGTGACAGTATTTCTCAATGTCGACCCGATTGGTTTCTTTTACGGGGCTCCTTCCCCTAGCTAGTTTTTGTCCGCCCCGGGCATTTGATTTCCCCGGTGCCACCCACATTTGGGAAGCGTTCCCCTATCCGCAACCTGGGGAGGCGCCCGATGGGAGACTAGCAACTCCACACGGGAATTTCTTTTTATTTAAGATGATTTAACTGATTACCTTAAATCTGTCTCTAAATGGGTGATTCTCCAAGAAAGTGCATATTTTTTTGTGTAAACTCTGTGGTAGTCAAAGCCTCTCCTTCATTGGATAATGATGATAACTTGAAATTTTTTTTTTAAATAAAACTTAATTTACTTGAGAGTAATACTCGAATTACAAATTGCATGTTAGCATCATCATCCAACGAAGGAGAGGCTTTGACTACCACGGAGTTTACAC
>JAXIUT010000024.1:1546957-1558951 GCA_035586675.1 Eurytoma californica
TATACTGCGTTGGAACTGAAAGCCTGTGTATAGAAGTAAAATAATTTGTAGAAGGAGATTTTTAAAGATCCGGATCTTTAAAAACCTAAAGGATCCTTTAGGTTTACAATAAGATTAAATTAAAAAAATTTTATTTATGTATTCTGTGGCTATAATATTACGCTTTCCTCATGCGTGAAGTTAATTACCTAAAACAATGCATCTCACTCTAGATCTTGGATAATATAATAATGATACGACAGTTTAATTTAATGATATAGTGATAATAATATTTAAAATTTTTCAAGACAACAAAAATAACATGCAATACCAATTCAAGCTCACAAACATAGATGAAGGTAGTATTTTTAATTTTTACAAATAAATAAATGTTAATATCAAAAGCAATCTATTACATTATACTTTTAATAATATAAAAATTCTCACTTTTTGACCTCTATAACCCGCAATAAAAATCCTGTCTCATTTATAATACGAATATTTTAAGAAATAAAATGTTACCTTCACAACCTATAGGAACTCGTTAGGGTAGGTGGTAAAAACACCGGTTGAAAATTCAATAAAGAGTAAAAAAAAAATAGAATACAATGCACATTTATAGCAGCAGAAGCAATAAATCGATCGCATGACGTTAATGAACAAGCCCCCATGAACGCAAGCGCGCGCGGCTCGCAATTATTAACGCTCGAATTGGCCCGGCCACACAGACGGTGCAGACGACGGTGGAGGTGCAGAATCCGAGCAGCAGCGGTGGCTCGAGCGTTACGGTGCCGCTGCTGCAGCGGCTGCTGCACATGAAGTCGAAGGCCGAGCCGGACCCGACGGACCGCGAGTCGATCGCGAAGGAGCCCCTGCTGCCGCGCAACGTCATCCCCGAGGAGAGCGAGGTGCTCGCCGCGGCCGAGGAGTCCGAGGCGGCGGCGGCGTCGGCGAGGCCACTGGCGATCCGCGCGCCCGCCGCCGAGGTGGAGAACGGGGCGTCGCGCAAGCCCTGGGCCATGCTGAAGGACGCCTCCATCAAGACGACGACGACGACGACGGCGGCCGGCGGCGGCAAGGAGGGGGTCATCTCGCGGCAGCCGAGGCCCTCGCCCGCCCGCAAGCTCCAGATGCGCCAGAGCCTGGTGCACCTGCGCCAGCAGACCAAGATGTACGCCTCGGTGGACGACCTGTCGCCCGAGTACTGCGGCCTGCCCTTCGTCAAGAAGCTGAAGATCCTGAACGAGCGGCAGAAGCTCGCCGAGCTCGAGAAGGCGGTGCGCAGCTCCAGTCTCGACTGCGGCGAGAACGCCGAGCTCGAGTTCGACGGCAGCCTCACCAGGAGCCACTCCGAGGCCTGCGCCATCGAGTACGCCCGCAAGCTCGCCAAGCTCAACAAGGTGAGCTTCCGCTTTCCCGTTTTTTTCCTTCTTTACTCTCCTTTATCTTCCTATGTTACATTTTTTTTATTAACGCGACGTGGTTGGAGGGGCGGGTCGCGATTAGCCCGAGGTCGCGGGGAAAAATCTACGATTACGCGCGATTCAACTTTTTTAATTAAGCGGGCGCATTGTACGGGTGCGTCGCGGCTTATCGCGGGAAATTGATTTTTCACAATTAATGACACCGAACGCCTCTGCAGCTGCTGTTTCATGTATACATGGCTGTGGCACAATTCATCAATTATTCATGCAGCTTCAATTTAATTTTAACTTTTTTGAATTTTAAAAGTTTGATTGTTACATCCTTTACATACTAAAATTATTTACTGGGTGCTTTATTCAAATTTCACGTTGGGAAACAATTCGACGACTTTATTCTCATTAATTCGTGTGGTCGACGTTGTTTATGCAAATTGCGTGTTGCAATTGCACACTTTTAATAAATTTAAACTGTAAATTCTGTAATTATTCGAAATCAAATTTGACTTTAATAACATGTAAAGATATATCAATGTAAATTTTTCACCGATTCAAAGCTTGCACGCAACGCTTACTTATATCGTAATGATGCAGCAGTGCTTAACAAAAAATTTAACAATTGCTTTCATAAGTGTGCTTTATTGAATAAATAAATTGTTAATTTAAAACATTTCTTTTGTGAATCACATGAATGTTACAAAATATTATTTTGCATAATGAAAGAATACAATACCTCATGAAAAATGACTGTATAAATAATGCATAAATTTTGTACAGAATTTATGGTTATTTCCAGAAATTCTGTATGAACTTTGTATAAAATTAAAACAAAATTTATACAGAACATTTTTATAAAGGAATATAATTTTCTTATTTTTAAAAATACATAGTTTTATAATGTTCAAGGTAATTTAAATGAATAATGCATAAAATGTGATCCACATTTTCTAGAGGTATAAATACGGAAATGCTTCGCTTCTAACATCAAGAAACTAGAAATCAATATGAAAATTATACAATGCTTATATATTTTCCACTACAGCTATCAGCAGTCATTGTAACAAGGAAAGCGTCACAGCTTTGGCTCATGGATATTGCACAGGTTGCTCCAGGCACAGCTCAAAATCGTAGCTCCTCTAGCAGGATAACATCGATTCCAGATGCCTTACTAGTAATAATCCAAAGTTGTGGCACTCTTCTTAATGCTAAAAGATAAATTCTCCAGTCTCACGTAGCATTGGCATGAATTGCAGCGCACTTAGAGCTCTTATAAATTTTCCTTAACCGAATCGCTATCTCTCTTTGCACAATGGATTTCTTCTCTCGCTACATTATCTTTGCTTCGAAGAACGCACACTAGTGAAATTTTTTCTACAGCCTAGCAAAATATCTGACTAATCCTTGTTTTTCAAAAGTAGTTTCCTCGCTTTTTTTTACCGAACTTCGGTTATCTCGCTCGAGAAAACAACTGGACTTTTTTCCTTCTGTATTTATTACTATCGACTTCCACAGCTTCTCAAACAAATCTTCTTTGCCTCTCCACCTCTCTTCTAAATAAATAAGGTACTTTACTTTTCACTCGAGAAAAAATCTGTAGCACCTATCTATCTTCAGCACAAGTACAAGGAGTAACTGAAAGACGAAGGGTTTGGCTAGCGTAGAAGAGACACTGACACAAGACACTGCTCTCTCGCCGTAGATATTTGCAGCACGCACGCGAGGTGTTGGTGGCGCAAGTGCACGTGATTTTTTTTTAATTATGAGAACTTGAGCAAAAACGAAAACATAACGTGTGAGAGAGTGTGTGATTTTGTGGCGCTTCTGATGAATTTCTGTTTGGTTCCTTGAAAAAAGGCTTGATTGACGCATTGCAGGAGCGCAGGCGCCGCACGCTAACTTCGCCCGATCAGCTTTCTCCCGAGAACGAAACGTTAGAAAGGCGAAATCTAAAGAGCATCCTAAAAAAGCTCTCGGCCGGGAGCAGGGCGGGCAGCTCGGAGGTCTCGGCGTCGACGAGCACGCCGGACCGCGAGGCCGCCACGGCCGAGCTGAGAAAACTGATGCGCGCGCCGACCCTGGAGGGCTACGCGGCGAGGCACTCGAAGCTGTCCAAGAGCGTGACCTTTAACAAGTATACTTTGCAGAGCCCGCCGGGCAACGAGCCGCTGATGGCGATGCCCCTGGCGCCACCCGCGCCCCACGCGGCGCCCGGGGCGATCGCCGCCAGCGCCTCCTCCTCCTCCTCCACCACCTCGTCGCTGGCCGAGCAGGCAGCCGCGGTGGCGGGGACGGCGCCGGAAGCCGCCTGCCAGGATCAGCAGCAGCAGCAGCAGCCACTGCCATCGCCGCCCGCCTGCAAGCTCGCCTTCCGTCCGCTGCCCGCCGGGGCCGTTGTCGCGAGCCAGCCACTGCCCAGGCCCTCCGGCTCCAGGGACGAGGAGTGCATGGGCGAGCTCATTCTGGGCATCAGGGACATCGTGCAGTCGAGACTGGTGAGGCGAACCGATATTTTACCGCGAGTCTATGATTTATCGCGAGATGCGATAGAGACTGGCTGATTTTTAAGATATAGAAAAATAAACGTGCATTTTGTAAAACAGTAAACATTGAAGTAGTCAAATATAAAATGTACTGTCTCTCTATTCATAACTTTTTAATTAAAATTGAAATTTTTATGCCATGCTTTTTCAGATAACTAATTTTTCCAGTTCTCTCGTTAGCATTCTCTGCAAACTTTAAAGGCTAAAAATGGCAAAAAATTTATTGACATGAAATACTTTATTTACGTATTCCAACTTAAATTCTTCTTCTGATTGGTTTAATTATTTCTGATTTTAGTTATCATTTTAAATTCAATTCATCGCGACTATAATCTTATACTGTTAGATTGAAAGGTCCAGGTTTGAAGTAAACATCTTTTAAACTTTAAATTGATTTGAATGTTGAAGTGAAATTGCAATTACTATATTGTTTTAATTTTGTAAATATTATTTCATTTGAAAAGTATACCAGTTTCATTTCATTCACTCATACCTTTTCAATAATATGGAAAATTGTATTTTTCATTACTATAGCTTTACTCATATGATCGTTTCATCTAAAAATTTTAATAAAATTTATTACACTTTTCGTCATAAAATGTTTAATATCACGGGGTACGCAGTACCTAAAATAAAAATGCAATTTTCATCTTTTTGCAATCTAAAAATTAATAATCTGCATATTAAAAAAAATGAGTTATACATGCCATGTAGTAAATGCTAGTTTTAAATACGAGACTTTGCAATCAGTTTTTAATAAATGTAAAGCAATTTTTAAAATAAGTTTGAAAGTTCGAATCATCTACATCAAGTATTTCTTCGATGAATACTCATTTAGATTAAAACATGCTTTGGCTTAAATACAGCACACAGTCTTGCTTGATATAGTTACCGCCAGGTGGACTCAGTCACATTTTTCCTAGTAACTGGTATGTTACTTCAATTTTATATATAAGCCACCTTAAGCTCTGTGCAGCTGTGGTAATTCTTAACCATCTAGTATACTACATTATTTGACTGATTATAAAAAAATCATGTAATCATTTAAAAACTGAATGATTATTTTGTCAACTTTTTCAAAAATCAAAATCCTGAAACATCCTTGATTACTTTTTAATGGGTCAAAATAATCGGTTAAACTCTTGCAATTGTTGTAATCAAATGTCATTCAAATTTGCTCTTTCACTCTTTTCTTTTTAATATGATATCTATTTCTGAATCCAAATTTTGAGCGTCGTCAATCGAAAAAATTAGTGGTCTAAAGTTATACTGCAAATGCAAACATCTTAGGAAACTCTTTTTAAAACCTTAATTTTTTAATTTTTTTTTATTCGCCTTTAATTTAACTTTTCTCAATGGTTTTCGACAAACGAGAGATCGAAGCTTTTTAATGCAACATTTTTCTCCGTACTGTGATACGCACAACTGCATCGGCATTCTGAAGTACACTCGAAAAACGATAATTCATAAAATGTCGATATTAAACACTGGCATTAATTCCAGGAGAACATCCAGAGCAAGTTCGAGCGTCAGTTCACGTCGCTGGAGCTGGAGATCCGCAAGCGCGACGAGATAATCTCGCAGCTGCAGGCGCGCATCCAGGAGCTGGAGAGGCCGGAGAGCGGGAACGACGAGGCGGGCTCGGCGGGCGACAGCACCGAGCACGACGCCTCCCTCGAGGACGAGCTCGTCGACGACAACGAGGACCACCCGTTCATGCGCGATAGCTCCGTCGACACCGTGCTCACCGCCCGGCCACGCCGCCGCCACTCCTCCCCCTCCTCCACCACCGACTCGTCCGCGCACAATCGCCGCTCCTGGGAGGAGCACTCCGAGGAGGAGACCCTGGAGCTGCAGGACCTGCCGCGCTCCATCACGCCCCAGACGCTGTGGCGCGACGAGGTGGCCATCGACCTCGAGTCCAGCGACGACAGCGAGGCCGGGGGGGCCGGGGCCACCGGCCGGCCCAGCGGCAGCCTCAGCGAGGACGAGGACGACGACGTGGACGGCCTCGTGGACGAGAACGGCCACAACAACTGGGAGGTGGCGATGCTCGCCCAGGAGCTGGAGAAGAGGCGACGGAGCAGCGAGTGCTCCAGTCCGGGCTCCTAGCGCATCAACGAGCTGCTAGGCCGGCTGCGCCGCTACGCGACCACCAGCCGCTGGGGCTACTGCAGCCTCTGCCGGCTCTGCAGCGCCGCGAGGAGCGCGACCCCCGGCTGCAACTGCCCCTACCTCGATCTCACCGGCGCCGCGCTCAACGCCTGCAGCGAGACGATGCTGTGACGGGCCGCGCGTCACACACCCACACACATCACACATCACACACACACACACATCGCACCCGCTAATTCGCTATCTTCCGATTCGTTCGCGATCCTCTTCTTTTCCTCGCTGTATTAACCCAACGTCGGTCGAGTGCACAATGTATCATGACTCTTCTCGCTGAGTACTTCCTGATTGTGTGTGTCCGCGGATTTTTTAAAAAAAAGTAATACACGAGCGAACGGCACGAGGCGAGCGCGTCTTTTGTATATCGAATCAAGAATTTTAACGAAAATGCCTTCTTCGACGAATAGGGTAATTACTCGACTTTTTAAAGGAAAATATTGAGGATAAACGATTTAAAAAAAAGGGATAACGATAAAAAGACTAAAAAAATTTACGCAAAAAAAAAGGAGAAACTCGACATTGCAGTGTACTGAGACGAGAGACAAGCGAACTCATAGGGTTACGATAAGCGAGTAGAGGCGACGTAGGTTACATAAGTAGAAATAGGTTCTGCTCATCCTAGATAGAAATAAAACACGAGTAACATCAGTTAATAACGACAACAAAACTCTATCGATGGCTTCTGACGCTGAGTACCGAATCCATTATTTTCTTAGCTCTGGGTAAGGCCATTAACAATGATACACACAGCCACAAACCGTAGGCTCACACACGCACGCATGCACACGCACACACCCACACGTGCACACACTCTCGCACACATATTACATTCATGCACAATATACACAAAACATGCATACAGTAAACACACACACACACACACACAGTCACATACACATACACACACACACTGACAGAAGTGGCGGAACATCCGTTTGATCTAGCGTGCATTAATCAAATGATATTTTCTATAAGTAATGAAACTCATTAGGTTTGTCATAGATTCCATATTTTTCTACACCTCTCAAACTGTTACTTTTATACATACGGGAAAACGAATGTTTAAGAAAGAAAGAATTCGCATTCCGCTTGAGTCGTACCTGGCTTCAAGCGCGGCGCATTAACAAAAAAAAAAGCAGACACGGTGAGATCATATAAACGCAAACAACTTCATTTCTTCGATTGTAAATATTCACAGGTGCCTGAGAAGAGTAATTATTAATACTTGGGGTATATTTTAGATGTTAAAAGGATAAATAAAGAAAAAAATGAATTTTATGTGAATAAGCACTACACGACTCAGAACGCGTTCGAGCGACGACTCCACTGTTTAAGTTTTTGGGAATCGTGTTAAACAATTGTCTCATTAAAGAAAAAAAAATAAAATAATAATATTAATAGTAATAAATATTAATAACAACAACGCGCGGTTTTGTATGAAATAAACAAATACAAAGGATAAATATTAGAGTTGTAATGAATTTAAATTAAAAACCTTAGGTTTCGAAAAATAACAAAAAAAAAACAATTGCGTTGTCGAGTGAATCTATTGAAAATGGATTCGGTTGTCGTAAGCAACTCTAGTTGTATAAAGGAAAAAAAATGCATTGAAGATATCAACGGTAGATAGATACGATTTTTTTTTAAAGTTAACTTTTGTCATTCGAATAATTGTCGGGCGATAAGTCGCGCGACTCGACGATGGGGAAACTAAACGCAATGATTATAAATACGACACTTTTTTCAGAAAACTTATCCTGAACAAATTTAAATTGCTTAACGTAAGAGACCTAGTTTTTTCGAAACGCACGAATGTAGAGCAGCGAGAACGTGCCCGAATTATCTTCACTACAACATTAGTTCGTTTTACTATACAAGCTAAATATTAAAGAAAAAAGGGGAGAAAAGGCGCGAGGGTGAATTTCAAGGAACAAAAAAAACCACTGCAAGCTCGCCTAAATTATCAAGTTTGCGTACACTGCACCGCTGAGAAAAAAAAATACTAATATACGAGCATACGAATCACTATTATCAAAACTTTAAGGAAAAAACTAAACTATAAAATGAAGGATTCAAAATTATTGGACGAGGAATAAAAATTATTGTTAATTCAAAGTAATACGATTTAATGAAGAGAATGTAATTACGTACACTGACCAAACTAAGCTCACTATTTCTAGAGTCTTTATAAATTACGTCTACTAAGCGAGCGAATGAACATTGTGTACATATGAGAGGCGAAATGAAAGGACTATCGAGATCTTGTAAATACTAGTTTATGATCTATTTACTTAAGTACGTGTATGAGTAAAAACTGAGAGAAAGTGACGCGTGTGAGTGGTGCTAATAAAAAATGCAAATTCGCGAAAACTCGATCGCGAGAGTGAGCAAATTGTGTGAGGATTATTAACACCCGAGAAATTAAAAACAAATCTTTGAGCGCTGGGAATGTATTTATGACAGAACGAAAGGTATATACAATAAAGCGGACGTTGTTTAAAAATATGCTGTATTTTTATTTTATCCTTATCTTGTTACGTTTATTTTTTCATTTTAATTGACCTTACACTATTTATTACGAAAATAATCAGTGAAAGAAAGACACTTAAATTAAATCAGCATCGCAAGAATTTGATATTTGCTTGAAAGTAAATTTTGACAGCAATAATTTTTATTAATTTCACTTAAAACTCTAGTACTTAATTGTTAACTGGTTTTGTACTTATTCTACTTGAATTTACGTATCTTAATAAAGTGAATCAAAAGGCCACAAAGAAGAAATTATGTCTATAGCACTTCCGCTTTCAGTTGTCTCTTTTTCTTTCTTTTCTCTAGCCTCACACTGCGACTTATACATTACATTGACTTTTTGAATATCTTTCTCACTGAAACCATTCCTTTGTCCAAGAGTTACATTTTCCATCTACAAAATGAACATCTCATTAGTACCTTAACTTATTATTATGTAATTTCACTAATAAACTGAAAAAATTGTTTACAAAATTCGTCTGCCTACCTTGGGAACGATTGTTTTCTGCCCGTTCTTCGAAAAAGCGAGCGAACTGTAATGCATGACACTGCCGTAGTCGTATGCGACACCGTAGTCCGTAACGGTTTTGTTATCGTATTTGTCGAAATTGTGCTCCCTGCCGGGCGTGATGTTGTCCCAGGCGATTGTCACCCACTCGTCGCGATCGGCCGCGCTCTGCTGGTGATAAAAGCCCAGCGCGTGCATAAATTCGTGGACGATAGTGCCGAAACGCATGCAGCCCGGATTTTGAAGGTTCACCACCTGACCCTTCCCGTGTTTGCCTACATATGACCAACATCCGGAATCGTCGCCCTTCACCGTGATGAAGTGTTTGTCGCCTTTTTTGTAGGGTCGAAAGCGCACGCACGTTTTCTCGTGGTACTCTTTCAATGCCTTTTTGATTAATTCGATGTCTTCTTCACCTAACATCAGAAATTATGTATAAACGTGTAATTTCAATAGGGACTTTATTGTTTCAAGTTTTTGAGTATGATTCAAGATCGGATTGTTAATGTAGAAAAAGAATTACTGAAATCGTCTTCATCGATGAAGTATGGTACAATAGCATCTGGCCATCTTGAGGTTTCGTCTAATAGTCCATTTTTTCCTGGATTGTCAGGTCCCATAATGTCTCCTTGGTACAGTCCACTCAATTCCCACACATTATTTCCATCTTCAGGTGTCCATTCTCTTACTAATTTAGCTGTGACAGTAAATTTTGTAATTTGTTAAAAATTATTCTGTCTAAATGTAAATCGTTTCACTGTGAATAAATCGAAGTATCAAAAATATTTGATTATGTCTAATTAACACAAATACTAATGACGAAGTTAACTTTTAATCCACTGTGAAAATAAAAAAACTGTGAAACTAAAAATCGATGATGTAGAAATACTTACAGATCTCTTGGTTATTTACTTTGCCATCAGATGAACCATCAAATTCAGGTGTAGGTGGAACATCCTTATTCTTCGTTGGTAACGCAGCACTTATTGTAAATATTAAACAAACTGTTAAACAAGTCTCAAAACTGCGTGACATTATTTGTTTTAAGTAGGACAAGACCACAGCACTGAATTAGGTGACTTTAAACTTGACGTGCCTTTTATAGTAAACGATTTGTGTGCCACTAATTTTAAAGGTGCATTAAAAGCATCTCACGTATTGCGATATGTAAATGTGCAGTTCCGCATTTCCTGCAACCTAATCTAAGTTATTTGATAACAGCAACAACATGATAGTTTGTGCAATTGCAAGCTAATTTGTATTAGTATTCGTAATGAAGTTTTTATATTTTTTCTAGTTTCTGAAAAGAATGAAATAATTATAATAATATAAAATGCAATTGACGAACTTGTTAAAATAGAGATTATATACTTATATTTACTAATTCAATTAGTTTTACGAATTATATTTCTTATAACTAATAATTGAAACTAATATTACGTTAATTACACGAATGTGTTACTGTAACTGCATTTTTTATAGACAAACCGCAATACAATTGCTTTTAAAAAAATTATTTTAAAGGCATGTTGCTAATTTTCTAGTTTCTACAATAGTAATGAATAGTGTTAAATAAATTTATATGTATTTAAAAAAAAAGTAATTTCTACTTTGTACACATTTAAATTTGGCGGTCATAGTCGGTAATGTCGGTATCGTATTCATTCCTTTTCTGATAAAACTTTAATTTACAGGTAAGTGGTGACATCTACCTTGACTAACGGAAGACTAAATCCCACACAAATAATCGATATTTAAATTTTTCAAACCATTAGTTAATAATCATTACACATTTCGAGCTTAAGGTTACATAAAGTGTTTAAGAAAATATAACTAATGTAACTTTAAAACCATCTTAAGTAAATATTTAATAAATAACTGGTATAACTGAATATGTAAAGCTTGTAGTGTATAATAATCACGTATTATTTTTATAATTTCGATTTTGTTTCATGAAAATTTTACTTGAAGATATTCTAAACCTTATTTCAGGGCAAGTATTTGAAGCAAAATTACCAAAAGTACATTATTTAAAAAAATTTGTATCACTTTAAAACATCCTTGTTTATTACACTCAAGACTCATCGGCAACGTTTTAACGCACAAATTTTCTTCCAGGCCCTCGCGAAAAAAGACATCGACCGTGCTGCATCGAATAAATACTCGTCGTTTATGTAAATGAAGATTTTTGCGAAGAAAAAATTAATGACACCTTCCTCGCGAAAAAGAAATTCGACAAGGAGGCGGGAAAGGGGCAAAAAAAAAAGAGAAAAGACAGGCGCCACATGTAGCGCAGCTGCGAGCGGACTTGATACCGATGGCGGTACGGACAGCCGCGCGCGACAGCTTCTTTTTCGGAATCTCTCGCGGCCCGGGGCGGCGATTGCTTTCGCAGATCTGGGTCAGAATGATTCGGTAGCCGACGAGCACATAATGCGGTCCGATCGCTCGTGCCCAGCTCTTATCATCGCTCGAATCGTTCAAAAAAAAGTAAGAAAGAGGAAAAAAATGACTGCCACCTTTCGCATTTAAACTGGCCTCCCTTTCGCATTCGTCGCGCAGCCACTTGCCTTTCGGGACCGCCTTTTTAGGAAATTCGGATGTACATACGTCTTCTTTTATTTAACCTGGCTACCGTGTTGCCCGGCGTCTCGCCTCGAATGATGAAGGTATTATCATCGTTTCGTGCTTGCGGTCGTTTTTTTAGAGCGCGGGAATTATTTACACGCACGGGTGAGCTTCAAAGGTGAATATTGAAGAGTGTGCTTCTATTTTCGACTGATGCGTCTCTCAATCTGTTGGAACTAATTTTTCTCTTTTTCCAATTACGAACATTTAAAAATAT
>JAXIUT010000024.1:1583051-1606193 GCA_035586675.1 Eurytoma californica
ATTTAATGGGGTGGCCCACTATGCCCCGAAGGTTCACATTGCCCCACGGCCCGCTATGCCCCGCTCTCCCCTAAATAAATGTAAATTCTTTTTAAATTGGTTCATTTACTGCTTTTTTAAGAAGAAAGAGATAAAAAATATAACGGTATGCAAAGAGAAAATGTTTATATATTTCCGTTATATTAAATCCTTCATTATTACAATAAAAATTCATCAAAATTTACCCAAAGTTTATTATTTATAAAAAGACCCACTTTCGCATAAGTATTTCGCGGAACAACGACCCTTAAAAACGATCGCGAAACAAACGGATTTCGCCGCACAAAGAAGCTTTCACGGAAAAATTAGCCAAAAACCGAAGCCGTAAAATTGAGCGAGGAGCAACGGGAAGCCCGACCCATCGTCAAGCCTCATCAACCCGTGGCAGCGCGCAGTGACGTCGATACATCCGCGCGTAAATTGCAGCTTTTTTTGCGCCGAAAGTCAAGCTTGGCCGGCCGCGCCGAATTTTCGGGCCATGGCTGTAAAGGCACGCCGCTCTCGCTAATAGGCCCCCCCTCGTCAGAAAGAAAAAGGAAGGGAGGAGGCAGTGCCGAGCGCGTGCCCATTTCTTTTTTGAAAATCGTTTTCCTTTTATCGCCGCGGTCCTTTCTCCTTTCTCGTTGCCCCGCGGGTCCTCGGTGCCCGCCTCGCTCCTTGCTCCTCTTTCCTCTCCCCCTCTCTCCTTCTCTCTCTCTCTCTCTCTCTCTCTCTCTCTCTCTCTCTCTTTCTCTCTCTCGCTCTCTCACGTCTCCTTTTTTTCCACCACCGTATAAAGTGACATTCGGCGCTGCGCGTTGCGCGCGTAAAACGCTCGCGGCGCCGCGGGAGCGTTCGCGCGCGCAAGAGTTCGTTGCTCCGCGAAAGAAGAACCGGGCAGCAACTCTCAAAGCCGAGCGTTTCTGGGTTTACTGCCAATAAGCTCTCTCGACGTCGCCGCGCAGAGGGAGAGAGAGAGAGACGTAGCGAGAAGGCTTACGGTAGGTACCGTACGTGCATTTCGTAAGTCCGGTTCGCAGTTCGGTTGCGTCGGGGCACACGCACGGGTACTACGTGCGGATGTGTGGACTCGAGGCCTCGAACGAGAGATCGAACGCTTTTTTTTCAAGCCCGGAGCGTGTTAGCGAATATACCGCTAAAAATTTCGCGGTTCTAATTATGCTAAGCCGTTTGCGCGATCGAGATCGGGACGCCGAGGTGGGGAGGAGGAAAGAGAAGCAGGTGACGATGGCCAGACTCGGAATTTCACGGGATCCTTGCAGTCGCGACACGTTGATCGCCTTCCGCGATAACTTATGCTCGGGTATACAGTTACGCGATTTTAGCTGAGTTGCCGATAGCTTTTGGATGTTACGTCAAAAAAAAGCTGTCGATTATTTGGATGATTCAGCGATACGAGAATCTTATCTTTATTAAGAAAATTTGCATTTTTTTCTTTAGAGAAAAAAATGAATGCATTGCTTTTTACAAATGTTAAAAAAAAATAAATAAAATAACAATTTTAATTAAAACTTTCATATAAAATGTAAAAATAAATGACTTTGCTCTCGGTGCATTCGCAACGGTCACGTAATTCCGGTGAAAACTTCACCTCCCGGCTACTTCGATAAATCCGCACTGCTGCAGCTTTCTCGACCGAAAAAATCCGGGCCTACCTCACTCGAGCGCTAATTCACCCCGGTCCCCACGACACTCCCCGCGCCGCGCGGCAACAAACGGCGCGTCATCGTTCCATTGTCGGGCCCAGCGAGTCGCCTCAGACATGCACACTCGACCGCCTTCCGCATACCCAGTTTAGGTAGGAGTTCGTCGACCTCCCGGGCCCAAAGTGTCGCTCTCCCCTCCCCCCTTCACCCCCGCCGAGCGCCTCTCCCCGGGCAGGCCTCGACCCGGCGCAAATTATAAAATCGCACCGCTCGAATTACGACACCCGAAATTCGCGCGCTTTCCAACGGGGCCGGGGGAGGCCGGCTGCGCGAGGAGAAACGGGAGCTTTCGGGCGCGCGCCCGGCCTACCTCAACAGGAGCGGCCGATTCGGCATCTTTATGAGCGGCGCGTAGCGAGTCCTGCAGCCGAGCGGCTACGCCGTCCGATTTACAACGAGCTGCGGCTCGTGCACGCCGGTGCAGTTTCTTTTTCGACAAACTTTATGCCGGGTCGCGGCTTATCGCTCGGACGAGGTGAAAATGCAAAAAGTGGCGCACGCAGCGCTCGTTTCAGCGCGTGCATTTGTCTTAATTTTTTTAATTGACGAGTTGAACGTTTTTGTTGCGATGAATGAATCAAGCGGCGGGACTTTAGAAATCATCGGGGCTGAGCCCACGGGCGAAAGAAAGTCTCAAAATTATAACGAACAGAGTTTAAAAGACGCACGCTTAAGTTTAATTGATAGAGGATAGGTGCGACTGTGAATTCGGGAAAGTTTGTATGCTGCCGTTAAAGACAGGTCGCCAGCGTTAGATCACATTCGACTGTTTGAACTTGTACGGCAGGGTCGTAAAAAAAGGAGTGCATGGTCAAATTACGATTTTTTTTTCTTTTTTTGTGAAAGTCCGAACAGCCGAAGTGCAGAAACGTAAAGGATCCCAAAACTTCTACTACTCAGGATCGTTGTACAAAAAAGGAGAACAGCTGTAATATTCGTGAGTTGAAGATCAAGTTGTAAAAGTCACTTTAATGAACCCATGCGCCAAATTTTAACAACAGATTTTATTATGGCTTTCATTTAGTGTTCACATTTCTAACGGTCTTTACTACCATGTGCTATAATAGTTTTTTGTTAGTGGATACAAGAAAACTCTAGGAGTCATTAATAGTTATATCATTAATTTTCAATGGATGAGTAATAAGAATAATTCTCAAAAATATATTTTTTTATCAGTAACATTTGATTAGGAAAATTATAAGGATTCAATCAATTTGTAATCCATTTAAAGTAATCACATTACAATCTTAATTCGTTCAATAGACACTAGAATAATAAATCGCCTTTGATCTTCTCCAGGCGCATAACCTTCCTAGGACTTAAGATGACTTATATGTAAAACTTAGACAGCGGATTCGTTGCTGGGAGAGAGTACCCAGCAGCCATCTGGTGGTAAATCTATTAGGTATCATGTATTACACACTGTATCTAGGCCCTAGACCATTTTAATATAAATGAGTAGGCACGGTTGAAATATTTTATGTAAACGACGCAAACGTTCGATGGATTTTCATTATTCATGTAGCAACTCAAACCACTTGTCCAAATATTCAAATATTAATTTATTATTCATTATTTTAAACTGCAATTGAAAAAACAATCATATAGTCTAAAGTTATATTCGAGTTAAAAAGATTTCAGATTTACTGCTCAAAAATTGCAAGTCTGTGATCACAACATTTAAAAATCTAATTATTACTGACCACTCGTACCGAATTCAACTATTTATTAACCGGTTAACGACGGTATTGTATCATATATCTACAAAAGAATCCTTGAAATTTTGGTAGAGAATCACATTTATATGCATACTTAAATAAATCTTAATTTTCAATTAACTTCCATCAAAATTTCTGTGCAGTCGAAACAAATACCTGCATAGATATATGGTAAATAATTCGCTTGTATCACATTTAGCAAAGAAACTGAAAAAAAGCTTGCCAATTAACCGGTTAAATAAAGTACCTACACTGACAAAAAAAATTAATTTATTCAATTAAATGAATTTAATTAAAAATTATTTAATTGATTCAATCACCATACAGTCATCAGTGATTTTTGCTTTAAAAATCAGGATTTTTCTCTTTACACCGATTAAATATGGAAAAAATCGATATATCAAAGTAATATTTACTAATTACGAAATTGTAAATTGATTTCAAAATGATTTTCGATTACGCGGAATGTATGCACGCCCTCGAAAATTCTGCAAATGAATATGCAAAATAGCGAAAGGCCTCCTGACGATAAAAACGTTTAAAATCGTCGACTCGACGCTCGAATCTTATTTTACGGGGGAGAGGGGAAAAAAAGAAGAAGATAAAGAAATAAAGTTCGCGGAATAGTCAGTGAGAATGGGCAGGTACGGCGCGGCGGCTGGCTGCGAATTAGCATTTTCACATCGGAATCGAGAGACGGCGTCCTGTTAACGAATTCGATCCAGGCCCCAACGGACTTCTGGATCTATTTATAGCCGGTCTCACATTTCGCCGGTTCGGTCGTCGGTCCGACGGCGATGCAGGTCCGCGCGGGCGATATATCCCCCCCGGGCGATCGGCGCGCGCCAGGCATAGGTCTGCACCGTGGGTCTTTGACTGCGCTTTTATCTACTCTCTTTTTCTCCCTCGCCCTCCGCCGCCGGCCCCCTCGCTCTCGCCTCTCTTTCCACCTTGCAAGGACACGCGCCTGTCGCTCCTCGGCCGAGAGAGACGCGAAGAAAGGTTCTCTACCCCCCCGGATGAGCCGCCGCCGTTCGCGCACGCACACGCGCATATACACATACGTGTACGCGCGCGCAGGAGCCTCGGATACAGAGGAGTCGGTGGACCAGGTCCTTGAACCTTAGAGTCCACACGCATTCTCTCTTTCTTTGTCTCTTTCAGCCCGTCTTTCTCGTTTTGATGCAGTCGCGAGCGCACTTGCTCCCTCTCTCTCCCTCGCTCCCCGCCGCCCTCCCTCTCTCGCTTTATTCTCGCGCGCCGCTCGGGCGAACGCACCGGGACGAATAGGATAATCGCGCGAAGGGGGAGGGCGCGAGCAGGTACGAGCGCATCCGCACGTTCTTTCGAGAATTCTTCGGGAAAATCACCGAACGCTCGGGGTAAGTCACTGACGTTTCACCTTTCACGAATTGTGCGCGAGTAACCAGCCGGTCCTAAAGCCGATAAATCGCTAAGCCGATCGCCCTTACACTCGTGACGATTCTGCTTCGTTCGGTTCTTTTAACGATGAGGGATAGCGATGGACTGTAATGAAGAGGGACGTGCTTACTGCAAATTAATTGACTGATTGCTAATATCGATGTAGTAAACTAAAATATTTTTAACGAAACTGAATATTTAAAAAAATTTACATATGTAAAATTTTGTTCAACCTTGTTTGAACGCATTTACAGAAGAAACCATTAATGTCAATCCTTAAGTGCATATTTATTGTACTTATAGTTAAATTAAATACAGAAAATTATTGCATATTACAATCTCATTATTTGTTATTTGCAAAATAAATTTATAAAACTATTTCGTCGTGAAAATATTTAAATTAAAACCGACTTTTTATATAATTAATTCCCTGATTTTTGCAATATAATGTCTTAAAACTATGTAATTAAATAAAAATCAGATTTTTAAATATATTTGCAATATAAATTTCTAAAACTATTTCTAAAAGCTGGATAAATTTTAACTTATAACAAATACATGCAAGTGATTTTTTAATGATTTTGTTAAGTGAATAATGGTAACATGCAATAAACAGCTATATCTACCAATTACGTGTAGAAATTCCGAAGAAGCAAAGGCAATAATGGTGACATTACAGTGAGAGCTCGTAAAGTGAATAATTGAGTATATCTCCAAATAGCACAAAACAGCTGCACACAAAAGGGTCAAGCACCCCAAGATCGAGGCAGGTAAAAAGACCCAACCAATAGAAATCCCAGGGAAAAAAAGGACACCAAAGTCGGCGTCCTCATGGGGTGGTGGCAGGTACGAATACCTCTGCTCACGAAGAATAAAAGAACGAAAGAGACCGAGGGAAAAGAGTGGGGGAGAGAATCCTTGCACCTTAAGTGAACCCGCTACGGAAGGATCGACGCAATCTAGAGTTCATTATTCCCTATTTTTCCAGCTAAACTTATTTCTGCAACGATCTATTTGTAGACGTTAGCTTCTACGAGTATCCTACTTTCACTATTAACGTACAATTAGATTGTATATTATTTCAAATTGAATTATTGTAGTAAAGTTATTTTATTGATAATTATGGTTATTTGATTAAGTAAAATTAATTTTTTTTCGAAATTATTGATAAAAAAATAAGTAATTAAAACCTTGCACAGATCAGTAAAAAAAATTAAATGAAAAATGTTATCTTGCCCAATGCAGAATGATTTTTATGAAAAAATACGTTTATTTAATTAAATAAAACTATTTTTCTCCGAAATGTTGATAAGTGGATAATATAATTAATTCCTTCTATAATCAATAAATTAAATAAAATAAAATGCTTCCACGCATTTCTAGAAGTTTCTGATTTAAATGAATACTCCATTATTATTTAATAGAATTCACAAAATTTTCCTCTTCCTCCTTCGTCCTCTAGTTCCTTTTGTGAATATACAGCTGATGCGTTCGTGCACCCACATGCTTGTAGAAAAAAAATGCGATTCATCGAACCCGGAGTAGTCGACCTTAGACCTGAATAAAAATGATTTCATTACACCGGCAGTGCATTGGACCCTCTTTTTCTCCTTCCATCTCTCTCACTCTCTTTTTCACGCGCATGTACAAGGCGAACGACCAGCTGCTTATGCGAACAAGTACCTGCGCGCGGGTACCGGGGATGGTTTTACTTATTTCAATGGCTCTTTTTTTCCTTTAAATTGCATTCTTCTTTCTTTTACTTCGTTTTACACTTTACTGAATGTACATGTTAATTTGCTCTTAAACACATAATTAGTTTAATTTTGATAAAATATCTTACAAATTTTTATTCAGAACTAGTTTCCTTTTAAGCTGAACGGAATTTTTTTCGGATTAACAGCATTAATCTTTTACAATTACTGCAAATTAATTGGAAAAAATTCTATCTCATAAAAGAAGACTCCAAGATATTGCAACATCTTATATACGATACTTATGAGAATCAATAATTTACATGTTTATACAATGTAAAATCGAAATTACTTGGCTTAAAATAACTTCCTATTTAAAAAGCCTATAATAAAAACGATTTCCAAAGTGATTTACTATGTAGGAAGTCGAGCAAAAATTATCTCTGCAAGTAGATAGAAATATATCTATCTTTTTCTAGGGAGGAAAAAAAAGAATGCCTCTCATTGCACGTATATAAATTGACAAGTAATATACGATAATATACATAATATACGATCTGTGACTTTTTTTATTTCCTTATGTGGGTACTTGTATTTTTTTCCACCACCGAATCGAAAGTACCAGAACCAGCTCTTAACTACATTTTCATTCCGGCGCCGAGACCTAGGGAGGAATGTTTGGTACTTTCGGCGAGGATGAAGAGAAAAATTTGTATAAGGTTAACTTAAATTATAAAATTATTACAATGATTAAGCTATAGGTTAAGCAACCTGGCAAATATGTTAATCAATGGAAAAACTTGGATCTAATCAGATGCCACAAATTTATAACTAATTCTTTTAATTTTAAATGTACTACACGCTTCAAAAACGTGTTTTAAAAATTACCGAATTGTATTGTTAAAATTTCTACAAAATGAAGAAAGTTACCCTATTACTTGTATAGTAAAAAAAACTTATAATTTTTCTCAACCCATTTTTCGCAATGCGTAGCGCGCACTTTTATTGTACTGTCATCTTCATACCAATTCCACTTAATCAAACATCAGGAGAGATAAATTTTGCGACAAATTCGAGTATCACAATAGTTTAGAGAAACGTCACCGACGAGACAAATGCGATTGACGATTTATCGCATCGCCACCACCTCTAATTGTGTCCCAAACGAATTCTTATAACAGCCGCCGTAGGTAGATATCGGCGCACTGTCAAGACAACAACGATGGGCTACGACAAACGAGCTCAATTTTCCCCCCTTTTTAACGAGATATATATTCCAAAAGCTACAAGGCGCGATCGCCTTCAAGGCGATCTTTAGAAAGTGAGTTTTTGAAGGCCGCAGCCCTGAGACGGAGAGAGACGAGAGCGAGCGAGCGAGCGAGAGCCGGGGTTGGTACCCCGAAGATCTCCGGCGGCGGCCGTTGAGCTTCCCGCAGCTTCTCCTCCGGGGCCCAGTGCATTCCCCTCTCGCGTTCAACGCACGCAGACTTTTATCTAGATGGCTGTCCGCCGTCTGCCGGTGTCTCCTCGCCCGAGCCCCAAGGGACTGAGGGACGGAGAGAGAAAGAAAGAGTACGAGAGGGAGAGAGAGAGAGTAAGAGAGGGAGAGAGAGAGAATCCGGCTCGAGGGGCCCTCGGCTCTCCGGCAGCGGGTGGAGGTCCATAAATAACGGCTCCACCGTTGACCACCGAGTGCCGACGCCACCCCACTTAAACTCCGGGCACCTTGCACGCACGGATTCTCGCTCGCGCGGATAAAAATGTAAAAACGGTTAGACTCTAAAACTCAGCTAATAGCTGCCGGGAAGCTATTGGTCGATCACGTTTCACTTTAGACTTCGCTTACTTTGAATGTTCAAAACTTCCGGATTTTTCTAACTAATGTGATGCAGCATTTTTTATTTTTTTTGCCGATTGCTCGATTCGACGATGAGATATCAATTTTATCCAGTTTGATTGAGTCAGCTTTACCTTGTAGTTGAGAAAATTCAATTTTACTACGTACATTCTTTGCGCGCGGCAAAATTATGTGCAAGGAAACACTTGTTACTATGCAATTATTAAGTTATACATTCTTTTAACTTAATAAAAGTAACATAGAACCGTCATAAAAGAGAAATTTTTAAGATAAAATCGCACTAACCATTTCTTAAATCCGTGACATTAAGATAAAATCGCACTGACCATTTCTTAAATCCGTGACATTAATAGTCTAAAATGACCCTGCAGGTGATATCTAAAAATTCGCTGAAAAAAAGGGCTAAGGTATTTAAAAAGAAAAAAGTGCAAGAATGAGAGGGAAAAAAAGCGAAGGTTAAAAAGGATGGCTGCCGAACAAGAGACATAGAGAAGATAGGAATCTCACCGGCAAAATGCAGATTTAACGCCAGCAATGACCTTTGTCGGTCATTGAACGTTCTGACCAATCTGGCTGAGTACCAGTGCACTCGGCTGCGAGTGCAACTTCGCTTTAGACACCGTCTGTTACTTTATACGTCCTGTGCATTTGCATGCATGTGGGCGAATCGGGATCAACCGGCGAATTTTCTCTCGCTTATCTATCGATTAATAGCAAAAGTGTATAGTTGCTCGTATCCACTTGTCGAAATGCACTTTTTACGGAGTTCGAAGTCGGGCACTTATTTTTCAAATAGAAACAAAAATTAAATTCTTAATTATGTAAAAAATGTTTGCTACTCTTTTTATCGTTTTATGCAGTAAGATTACAGCCACAGTATTCCAGTACATTGAATCCACATTTTTCGTATACAAAAAAAAAGAAAATGCAAAAATGCAATGCTCACGGCAAAATTCCAAATGTACATAAAAAATTATTCTTGTATCCATTAATTAATTATATTATATTAAAAATAAAATTTATTAATTCACACATTTATGATGAATAGAATTAAGGAAGAATTACAATAGGATTCATTTATGAACTTATTAAAAAAATATTTTAATGCAAAACTAATATCCTATAAATCGTTTACATACACATAGCAATTTAAAATCAGGTTAAAATATAATTCAATTCAGCTTCTAAATTATTTTATGATTGTTATTGTAGTTATAAATTAATTCAATTCATGATGTCACTTATCATCAGTTATATTACCGATTGATTTTTAAGTTTAACCAAAATATTGTCTTAGGAAACAATCAAAAACATATTAAAATTTGTGTACATTGGTAACAAATCAAGTAAAGGCTGAATCATAATATAAATTTAACCTGATAATGCAAAATACACTTTCTCTCTGCATTCAACGGGCTTGAGACCGTCGTACTTAGAGATAGGTACGGCTGCATTAAAAGTGTATTCCCAACTGCTTAGTTCAAACTTCGCGAATAGACTCTAATTCTCCGGAAGGAATATCACTAACTAGTATTAACGTTGGAATTACGAACTTATCAGACAAGTCCTATCATTACATACATAACTAATTTGTCACTTGTTAGCGCAACCTTCAAAAGAAATTTTGAAAGTAACCGCCAATCAGCACGCGATTCAGCGGATCCAAATGTTTCCGCAACAGCCTCTTACAGCGCCGGCAATCGTGCAATTACGCCCGAGTTCCTGTTATTACCCATTAGAAGAATGGCAGCGTTCGAAAAGGGGGGGGGGGAATCTATAAATAAACGGAGTGCCACGGCGTCGTGGTGTTTTTCCGAGACGCAGGAGGTGGAAAATCGAGACGAGGGAAAAAAAGAGAATCGAAATCGCGTGCATCAAGGAGAGAAAATTCCACTTACGAGGAGATGCGCGCGTTCGAGCCGTGCACACCGATGCTTCGCAGTCGTTGCCCTCGATCGAGATCGAAGGTAAGCCAGGCGCGCGATCCGCGTACGCGCGAGCTCCGCCGGCGACTTGCTTTAAATCGCGTTGCATCATAAGCGATCGGGACTGCACCCGATAAATGGCATTGTCGTGTCACACGTGACTCCGTGCGTCAGTGATTGCCGAGTTTATTTTTTGCTTCTTTCTTGGCGATGGGTTTTCTTCGAATGACGGCGAGTTGAAATTTGGGGATGGAAATTACAGTGCTAGGTGTGGAAGAATTATTGTTAAAAAATTATGAAAGAAGTTACAAATTTTCGTATTTGCGAGGTAATAGTTTGAATTAAATCAATTATCGAGCCAAGTTAGAAGACAAGCGCTAATATTTTGTTAATAGTATCAATTTTTGCGTCTTTCTTAAGTTTAAAACCTTGTTGTAATTATTATATTTAATAAATAATGTTATTTTGTTACACTTTTTTTTAATTATATTATACATCATTTTATTTGATTAATCCACATATACTTTATTTACCTAAATATACCTAAGTATGTTATACGTCGTTCACTAATTCAAACAAGTGAATATTCACTTATTCGAAATAGTGAACGACTTATCACTTATTTATATTGTATACTTAGGAATTATTTAAACTAATTATTCCAAATTTAAAAAAGTTCATAAAACATTAACGTTGAAAATGTAATTCTTAACATTATCATATATGCCCTCAGGACCTGCAATATGTACAATTATCAACTAATTTTGTCAGGAGAAATTATGCTAATGTGTTCGAGATGCCAGTGTCACGGAAAGATGCTCTTAGACTTAACATGTCGCAGTTGGTAGATTAAGAACTTTTTGTTGCATATTTATAACATAAATGAGATGTGTCTGTGCCAGACAGCGCGGCTACGTGATGAAATAAAAAAGTTTCCACACAGTTGCTTCTTGTATTCCGGAGCAGGCCTGTTTTTTTAGGATTCCCGTTTACTAAAGAAAGTTACATCGGTAATATTCCACGATACATTTCACTGTTACGCAGATTTTTATTGTATATTATTAACATGACTTGCGCCTTCGCTGCATCCACTTCTTCGCACGCTGGCAACCGCGATTTTTGAAATTTCGCGCTCTGCATCTACGTGTCCAGAAACTCCTGAATTTTTTGCCCCCGAAGCTGGCATTAACAATGTTTTTTGATCAAGAAACAGATGTTTGATATGAATTGGGGATGTCAGATTTATTGGACACTTGTGGCTAAAAAAGTAAGAAGAAGATGAAGAAACGATAATCCTGAATTTTGCACATTCACTATGGTGAAATAATTGTTATTTGGCTGCAGTCATTAAAATCGATTAAAAGGTTACGTAATTCAATGAATATTGATAAATTTTATCTATAGAATTATGTAGTATGTTGTTACAAATTTAATAAAAAGTTAACAACTTTAAGCTTTTAAAATTGGATTAACTTTATATAAAATTAAATAATCCAAAAATAAGAATTTATTCTTCTATGATTTAAAAATTGGATAAATAATTTATAAACATATTATTCGATTTGGGCAAAAATTGCGTAAAACTAAATTTTAACTTAACATCTCTTGTAGAAAAAAAGGACAGTCATCGCAATTTAAGATCTCTGCGTGTCATTAGATATTCCGCTGCTCGCGTATATAAATCTGGAAGTCAAAATATCAAGGTAATCTAAGATCAGGAAAAAGACGTACGAGCACGATAGTCCCGGTATCAGTCGAAGCTTTGTTCTTACTGCGAGAAGGTCCGCAAGGAACCCATCTGTAACAATAAAAGACACATTTACTCTTCGTGTTTATTCACAATGATTGTTTATACTGCGAAACATAATAATTAAAGTTTTCCTCGTCATCCGTGCATTTAAATCTTCCGCCATTCGCACAAGTCGTCTACTTCTGATTCCGAGCCGCCGCGAAGCGCTGAGATCGTTTTGGAGACATAGGTCACCGGGAAGAGCGAGCGGAACCTTGGAGAACTGGCCGCTACACTATTTACCGCCGGTCATAGTGTGTACGTAGTATACGAGAGATAATCGGCTGTGACGTTACTCGAGTGAGCAGTGGTGTGTCATTAGTGAAAATTGCTTTATGCACTGTAAGTTTGTCTTTTTTTTTTGCTTTAAGAGATAGATAATCTTACCGTGATACGTGTTAAAGCATTAAGGTTCACCCACAACTTTCGCTTTCTCTAGCCCACACTAACCATCGCTTGATGATTCAGCGGGCATAATCACGTGGTTGCTAAGGTCCGACAAGATCGGTTTGAATTTGATTTTCGTAACTGAACATTCTAAATATTTACAATATTCAATTTGCTAAGTGAAGATTCAGTGCAAAAATTAGTTGTTAATAAATCTGCATTTTTTCATACTATATAGTAATATTATATTTGTCAGTTATTCACTATTCAAAAACAATGAGAAAAATTAATAATAAAAATAAAAGAATGCAAATAAGATAATATTATATAGAAAAAAAAACAATACTTGTATAATTTTTTTTTCTTAAACAGCAAAATCGATAAAAAAAATATAAAACTTTTTACCCTTATTTTTATCATGCCGATAAGTAAAAATATTTTATCTTTTCAATATAAATTATTTTCGCTCTCTATTATCGTGGGTTTGAATAAGAAATATAGTTTCATTCGATCATTTTCCCAGCAATTGTAGAAATTTTTACACGTACCTTTTTTCTTTAATTTTTTCTCAATATATATAATTTTTGAGGTTTAATTTCAGCTTATGCAAAATGTACGTATTATACGGGTTGCTAATTATTACCTTCGCGCTGCTGGCCACGTATCTTGGCAGAAAAAGGAGGCGACTGCCACCTGGCCCACGAAGTCTACCCATCATCGGCAACTTGTTACAAATAGATCCCAAAGCTCCTCACGAGAGTTTAGCTGAAATTGCCTGGAAATATGGGTCTGTCTGCGGCCTGCGAATGGGTTCGGTTTACACGGTGCTCATCTCCGATCCCAAAATTGTGCGCCAGGTATTTGCCAAGGATACCTTTTCTGGCAGGGCACCGTTGTTCCTCACCCATGGCATAATGAAAGGATACGGTAAGTAGATCGCGGATATTACCAACCAATTTCATAGAAATTATGCGCCTTTTATAAGTCTATAAAGACAAAATTGCAGACCTTTGCTTAATTTTCTACTAAAAGAAATATTGACATTGAATATTATCTTTTTTAACGAATAAATTGTCCAAATATACTTTTTTTAATAATAAATTTAAAATTCAAGGCTATTTTTAGTAATTTTCAAAATAGTAATTTATACGGTTATGTAAAACAAAGAATATCTTGATGTTTATAAATTCAAACTATTTAATTTACAATTCAGTAACGATAAAATAATAATGTTCTGAGGAAACATTGCTAAATTATAATTCTTGTTATTCCAATATTCTTATTTGGATAATCAAGTCACTATCCAAGTAAAAGATCGGGTACTATAATTGTTGTAAAATTCATCACTGTCTGTAAGTCTCATATATAATTAAATTTTCAAGGATGATAATGAAAGTAATATAATTTGCCTGAAATAATTCCACTCAGTCACAAATGTCCATGCAAAATAAAAATAAACAACAGCTTTCCTCCTTATCTTGTAAATATAATTTATTTGTATAAGTGTATAAACACTTTTTAATAACACGAGTAAGCAACAAATAAACTATTATTTCTTTAATAGCAGATTGCAAAGTAATGACATTTTTCGAAATAGTAATTCACTATTTCGATATAGTTGAGTAAATATCCACAGATTACCGTGATAATCTGTAGAGATAAATTCTATCCATTAATCATCTGACGAGGAGGTCATTGACTCTGAGGTTGTGACATAGAAACATAATTTACAACACATTTAAGGTAATTAACGTACATTCACTGTCTACTTTCTTCGCTTTTGCAACGCTCTTTTAAATAAGTAAAAGAAGCCTTAGTCATTGTCCTTACAAAGTAATATTTCGTCTAATAAAATACTCTGCGAGATTAAAAAATTATCTCTCACGGAACTTTACTTCCTTTAAAAAATTCCAATAAAAAAAATTAAATTTTGTTAAAAGTGAAAGAATCCATTTCTACTTCCATTTCATTTCAGTCAAATATAATCAACCTCTTCTTAAAATAGTACAGTAAAATTAAATATGAGAAAAGAAGACACGAGAAGCGGTCAAAGCGCCGGTCCCCTCGGTTTTTCGAAAAATAATTTGTGAAATTTCGGACACCTATACGGTTTCAAGTAAAGGCCGCGAGCATCCTTCATAAATTGGACCTTGCCGGTGCCCCGGCAGCGGCGGCGGCGGCGCGCGTCCCGTTTCGACGGTACATTCTCTCTTTTTCTCTTTGACTCCTGCGTCGATCCGCGAAACGGACAATAATGAAGCGGGCACAAAGGCGCTCCACAATGGAAGGGCGGTCTCCTCCGATGTATAAGGATGTAACGGTTCCTCTAACGAAGTCTGCGTCGGGGGACCGACTAACCTACTAAACGAGAATACCTGACGGATCGTCATTGTGGCCTGGTCTTAGTTAGCGCTCCGACAAAAAAAAAGAAAGAAAGAAAGAAAAGATATTACAGGTGTGAGAGAGCACGAAAAACAAGGTCATCGGCGCGAATAGAGAATTTTGGAAACCCGTTAGAGTCCTGCCCATTTGGCGCTTGGATTTCATGGTTGCTAATTCACGCAATGCGAGATAAGGCCCCGAGGTCCTACTCACGGAAGACGTTTTACCGAGCTTTTTTTTGTAATACTATGACAGTTATATTCTAACGTTTTTTTTCGATGTGGACTTTTAATTTTTTTTTATTCACTTTACGATCAAGTAATAACAAAAATCACTTATACAAGTTATAGACCTATTATTAAAAATAATGTCGTATATTGTTTATAACTTAATAGTAACTTAAATTTAATTGCTATTTTAAATTATTTTTATTAGACTTTATTTAACATTTTATTTACACTAATATACGTATAACTATATTGCTGATTAGTCGTATATTACATGGCGTTAAAATCATTAAATTTATATAAGTACTTACTTATACTGTTATGCTAGTAATATCGGTGTATTTAATAATGCACTCTGCTCTTACACTATTGAGTTTTAGTTTGTTGTATTTTATTTTATATAATGATTTTATAAATAAATAAATAAAGAATTTCATTTCTAACAGTATTGGATATTGCGTAGATCAAAAATAATTGCCTATGTATCAAATAAAGTATCAACCAATTATACGTTCTCTTTAATATAAAATAAAAAAAATAAGTACCGTACTTTACATAATAAAAAAAAATAAGTGCAGCGCTTTGTTCAAAAGTTTTAGGTCAAAAAGTCAATTTGATTGTTATAAAATATTTTTATTAGCCAAAATTCAGAGTTTCAAGATGAAATCATGCCGTTCCGTAACATCGTGTAATAAACCAGAATTCAAGAGAAAAGAAAAACCGAAGTAACCGTTTCTGAGCAAAGTGTTCCACACCACGCGTTCCGTATTAAGTTTCGAAAGCTTTTAACGTCAGTGCTAAACCTTGGCGAAGCTCCTCTACCTTAGTCTACACCTTCGCCTTTCCTTCTTTTTTCTACCAAAATTTTGCACTGCATAAAAAAAAGTTAAATTACAAAAAGCAAAAAACGCATATAATCAATAATTAAAAAAAAAGTAATAAAACGTATCAAATCGACGAAAAAAAAAGAAATAGGAATTAAAATGAAAAAGGATAGAAAAATGGGAAGGGAAGAAGAAAGAGAAAGGGCACGTCCGCGTAAATGCTCGTTGCACGTGCCGGGGAGCGCACGCGTTCATGCATAAGCCGCGGTAATGTTTACGAGGCGCCGCCTTGAGTCAACGGCCCCGTGATTTCTCCATTCATCTCTTTCGCTATCGCTGCCAATCTTAGAGCGACGAGAAGACACCGCGCGCTAAAGAGACGTGCAACTCGTTTTACCTCTTTTTTTTTATCCCCGCTGCACAAGAAGCCTTTTCTATTTTTAGTACACCAGCCGGCGCTGCAGACGTAAGCGTTACCTGTTTGGTAAATATTTGTACAATTTACGCTGCGGCGTTTCGACATTTTCTGTTGAGGTACTAAATTTTTATCGATTTCTACACTCGTTTTATCACTTTCCGAGTTGTTCAAGTACACGTAGCGCAGTTTGAGCTGATGAATAAATGTACGTATAATTAGATTCATATAAATGTGTATAAGCGAAATTTGTACGTATAAATGGATATGCACTTATTTTAAATAATCTAGTTATTCAATAAGTGTATGACTTTTCACATTAAATAAGCGCATGTTAATGAATTCCTCATGTTAATATTTACGGAGTTAATACGAAAAGCTCCGCAAAAATTACAGTGGTGTTTCCCGCAAAAATTACGAAGCTTTTCCTGTAAAAATTATGGAATTTTTCCCGTAAAAATTACGGAGCATTTCCTGTAAAAATTACGGAATTTTTCCCGTAAAAATTACGGAGCTTTTCGAATCGTGCAAGCTCCGGATAAAATTTACAAACCATCCCACGATTACGTAATTTTTACGGGAAAATTCTTTCAGTGTACATGAATATAAAAATCAATTTTTACGGAATGAAAATTATTCAAAATCATAAGAAAATTAAAGAATGAATGAAAAGGAAAGTAATTTCTATAAATAATCATCATCTATTGTAAGAAATGTACACATCATTTTCTTCGTAGCTCTCATAGTTTCATTTTTCGACCTTTTGCATTTGATTCTCAAAGTACATCCTTCATTCGGTAGTATGTTCAATGAAAAAGAAAATGAAATGTACAAATACTCATTTAGTATGCCAAATCAACATCCGCAGCGTGTGCACATTTCTGGCAGTCTCGAGATTCCGCCGGGACATCTACTGACGATATTTGCGATTTTCTCGCGCTTTTATACCTAAATAGGTGTGTGTGGGCGCAGCAGCGTTCACCCCACCTGGCTGCGGAGCTCTCCTTCTCCCTCGTGCCCCGGTGTATAACCACCCGCCAAAAAGTCCGAATCTTCCTACTACTCCTCGCTCCTTTATCCCTTCCTCTCGCCTGCGAGTAGAAGGAGAGAGAGTCCGGCCACGCCCCCGTCGCTACGATATAGGGGAAATCGAGGCTAAACGAGGCGCTTTTGGCTTTGGAGCCTTTCAGCTCGCAATTTGTGCACAAATTTTCAGCACTAATTGAACCGTGGCGAGTAAGCGAGCTTCCTCATTTTTTTTCAGTCGCAGAGGTAGATGGATCTACGTTAGAGCCTCGTAAGATGAGCCGTTTAATTTGATTCGTTAATTTAAAGCTTTGGGTGGAAAAATGTAATTTACTTCGCAACTTTTAATTAAAGCTGGTACTAAAATTGACTTTTAGTCAGGAATTTTTCTAGAATGTTTCTTCAGCAAATTGGGGTAATACTGATTAGACCTGTACTTTGTATTTCCCAATATAAAATTTTCTCATCATTTGACGCAGTGCAACTAACGCAGTATGGTATTTCTTAAAATATAAATTTTAATTAATCGACAACCTCATTATTAGTTGACCTAAAAATTTAATGTTAGTAAACATTTCCCACCATTATTTATCTTCACGCAATTTAAGATTGACGTAAGTGTTCCGTCAATCAATAATTCGATCATCTAAATAAACTATTCTATAAAAAGCAATTAAAAGATAACATTTATTAACGCTTAACCTACATATAGCATTTACGTACACAAAAAAGAACATTTATAATCACTGTTTTTCTTCACATTTCCTGAAGTAAAATTTCGTCGTAAACTTCATAATGTGGCGGGTGTTTCTAAATTATCATGACTTTAAAAAAGTATAAACTTTATCTAACGGTTGCGCACGTCATATCGCGCATCCAAAATACCGCATTAAAAATTTTGCATAACAATGCCCTCTGGAGCACGGCATTTCATTTGTATTCTAAGCAACAAGTAGTACGATGTTAGGAAAGAGGAAGGCCGACTAACCGCAGATAGTTACTACTTGTTTTCTATACTTCAAAGTAGGATACATTTCTTTACGTAATATCGAATACTTCAACCATGCCTACATCGTGTTACTATTTAACGTGCAAAACTTTCCTTTTAATAAATATATTAATATCTAAATTTTTTTAACATAAAAAATGAGTTGTATAAATTAAAAGTTATGTTATAAAAAAAATCGAATTGATTTACATAAATTTTTGTCATGTTCGGGAAATTGTTTGAACGTCAAATAGATATTAATTTAAATTTCCAAACATGTAAATTTTTGTAGCGGTAAGCTTTAAAATAAGCAAAAAAAAATTGATTTAATATTCAACGATGAACAGATTAAATTTCAATAATGTGTGCTATTGCCATCGAATTATGGTTGATCATAGCGTTTATTCAATCAGACAGATTATCTTTCAATTCTTACCAAGCATTGAAGCGTTAAAAACATGAATAGTTTATGCATTTTCTTGCGCTCTCACACTATATCCTACAATGCTTGTGCATCGCAAAAAAAACCGCGTTGTCTTTGCAGTTCACGGTCGTTCAACATCGAGTACTATTTGTTCTTATCTGATTTTCTTACGCCAATCAGAATTCTTTAAATTATCCAATTACGTATTTTTGAAATATTACGGATCATTTGCGCGAACAAAAAGTAATAAGTTTTGATGTTATTTTTTATTTATTGGCCCATATTTAGAATTTAGGCGATTTTATGAGACCATTGCACATGAATAATCGACTTTTTTATTCGTTAATCAGAAAACCTTATTTTCTGAAACTTCAATTGTGGATAACGTAAAATATACGTATTTGAATTTCATATTAGTAATTGTTTTGCTTTACAATTGGAAATTTATTAAACAAAGAATGAATACTGTTTAGTGTAACGATAACATTGAAATGATCAATTATTTAATATTTAACGAAAAATGTAGGAAATCGATTAAAAAATAAATTACTACATATTTTTAGCAACATACATTTAAGAAAAGAAATTAAAATATGCATTTTTAAATGCAACTGCAGTAGATACTTCTAGGAAAATTTTAGTTTTCCCCTGTACAGAAAGTATATACCTCCAAGGAAATAATGATATATTACGCAATCCTACCTCAGAAAAAGAAAAACAAAAATGTTGTTTGTTTTGGGAAAAACCCTCGAATTTCCTAGCTGCCTTTCATAAATAATTTCACACATAAACACGCGAACAACTTTCTAATGCAATGAAAATTAATTATGATAAGTCAATGAGCGCATTACCAACCGGCCTATACACTATTATTAGATAATAATATTTTCCCATCACTTCGCCATCGCGCACTACTCGCTGCGACGTAAAAGAAAAAAGTTGTCACCGTGCGACCCGAACGTTCACCTAAACAATCGTGATGTACTAAATAAATGCTAATTACCCTGTTGCAAGCTACTAAACGGCAGCAGTCCGGCTTGCGTAAAGCCGGCCACCGACGACTGTTTACCCAGCCGTAACTACATAATGAAGTGTAATTTGGCCTGCCTCGGTTAAGCACAACCGAGAATCCCGGCAGTGGCAAAAACGCGGAAAGACATAACGATCAGTCCGCAGATTGGACAATGGGAAAGGGTTAATGTACTCGACGCATCCCCGCTAAATGCGCGCCTTGTGGAAGCCGCGGCGATCGAAAGCGAGAGTAACATTGAACCTGAAGGCTGCCACCGCCACGATTTGTCTCGTCGCCCGGCGGGGCGCGTTGTATACACACACACACACACAGACACACACACACATACACACTCACAACGTATACGCGCAGGTACGCGCTCTCGCCTCCCGCATCCTTTCTTTGCAGCCGGGTTCTTTATTGCACGCCGTATCAATTGACCCCACTCACGCCCGATTAGATTGGCTGCGCGATTCCCACGAAGGCGAGGCGATTTTTACATAAAATCGTAAATTTCGAGATTATCGGCGGCTTTCGGCGGGCATCGCGATCTCGCGGGAATGCAGTCGACGCGCGACGCAGGAAAAATAGACGGCTCGCCTTTGGCGGGATGGATAATTAATGCCGTATGGCGGCAGACGCCGACGAGTTTCGGAGGTGTGCCTGCGAAAAAATGCAGGGGGCTAGAAAGTGTAGGGGATTTTGTACGAATTTTTTAGGGAAGTACTAAAGATGCTAAATTGACTTAAAGACTGTCGGCTACTTTTTTTTGCAAGACTTCGAAGCATACCCTAAAAAAATTGTAAGAACTTGGAGGAAAATTGTACTTTCGAAAACTCTCTTTGCAGTTTTTTTTAGCCCTTTAATATCATCTGTGTTGCTTATAAGCAGCATTTGAATTTAATTCTTTCAATTTATTCATTTCGTGTAAAATAAATTTGGGGGTGTTATCGCTTTGATCTTTACGTTTACATTAAATTTTATTAGTAAAATATTTAAAACAATCGTGAAAAATAAGAAAATTACCGAGGGATTATTCACTTCATGTAATTTTAAACTATTTTTAAATAAGTGACTTTGAAATCACTATTTAATCAGTTTTTAATTTCGTAACAGTAATAAATTCATTTTTCAAAATCCAATCTAGAAATCGTAAAGTTAAGATTCTTAAATCTAAAATTAATTACACTGATATATTCTGCATATATTATATTAAGGATTATTTTAAATTTTCTAATTTAGTTTTGAAACATTAACTTTTAGTATAAAATGTTATATATATTTTATAATGTAACTATACCGTTGCTAAAAATATTATTCAAATTTTTTCATAAATTTGTCATAATCTCTTATATTTCAATTATCTATTAAGAAACTAATACCACATAGATGACATTTTAACAGAAATATGTACAATTAAAAATATTTGCCAATCTTTTTATCAAAACTTTTTACTTACAAATTTGCAATAATGGAACGCACACTTTCTCACGTACATCGACCGCTCGCCGCTTTTTTACCGGCATCGAGCAGCCCGAAAAAAACTCCCCGCGAAACGCCGTAGCGCAAAAGAAGCTACACTCGAGAAAAACGGCCCAGAAAACGCGAAAGTTTCTCTAACGCTATTTCGATCGCGCCGCAAAAAATCGCCTCCCGTACGAGCGCTCGCGGATCACCTGTCGCGCGCTCCGAAAAAAAAGCACCAGCACCGAACTTTCATCAGCCGGCCCGAGGGAAAAAAAGTCGCCTCAGCGACGGCGGCATAAAGGATTTTTGCCGTCGCGCGGACGACAATGCTCGCGCGAGGAGCGGCGACCCTGAGAGCCGCGCGCGCGCCGGGCATGTATCACTCGCCAATAAGCGCGCGCGTCCCTATTGAGGCGACCGGAGGTAAATGAAGAGAGATAAAGAGGCAAGAGAAAAAAGTGGAGAACAAAAAAAGAGCGGAACGAGGAGCGAAAGAGAGGTGACACGTACGGCCGGCATTGACTCGAGATCGAGATCGCGAGAGCGGAGAGCTACCTGCCGCGAGCAAAGGCGTCACTTGTCGCCGCGCAATTGCGCAAGAATCCGCGGGTTCGAGGACGGTCATCAGCCGCGGAGAAAGAGATGGCGCGACGACCACCGAGCGAGGCTCACCTGCTGCAAGACGATTCGGACGTTAGCGCGGAGCGCGCGTTTAATCTTGGCCACGCGCAGCCCGGCTACTTTATCTTTTACGCATGCGTTTATGCAGTTTTTGGAATAGTTTTATTCTTCGATAAAAAAATATCAAATAAAATATGCATACAATGATTTTTAGTAATCGTGCAATTATTTTAGCAATTATTAATTTTATAGAAATTTTATAGTTAAGTTTAAAATTTAAACATAAATCATTATTGTGAATTCTTAAATTATTAGAAATATAAAAATTATTAGAATTAGTGTATTAATTCTTACACTGTTAGAAAAAATTGTCTTATTCATTGGAAATTTAGTTATAGTAATTTATAAGTTAAGCTAATTTTTAATTGTGGTTGACACTTAAAATGAACAATAAGTACATCTGGTTTATGGATTTTTCTAAGAATTTATTTATGAGTAACGTGAGCAAACGCTTAAAAATAGCTTATAATTTGTCATTGTCTTTATCAACTATTATAATTTTCGAAATAAAAAATAAGCAGATCAAAATGATTGTTTAATGTATGTGCATAATAAGGAGAACATTGACAGCGGCGGTTATCGACTGCATAATTTCCTTCACACTATAGTTTAAAAATATATCTTTATCCTTAACAGCATAATTAATTTATACCTGAAAAAAATCATAAATTTTTTGCACCTTTGAGTGCCTTTTTTAATTGCGCAAAAAACTTATCTCCTAGTCATTATTCAGTTGAAGCGCACGCGCGAGTTTCCTCTCAAAAAACAATAAAAACCGCAGCCTAATCCGCGCTAAATTTTATTTTCTCGTCGAGCGAGAGCTAGCCGCCTCGAAAAAAAATCGAATTACGCCCTCGCGTCCCCACACTTGAAAAGTCCAATCTTTTTTCTCCACGCGTCACCAAATTCCAATAATTATGCCCGTGCGCCCCCCGTGTCTCCGAATTTTTTGCACCGAATTCCGATCCGCCGATGCAAATGCAGAGGGACTCGATCAATTTTTTTCCCCCGGGGGCCATGGGAATCAATAATTCGAGGCGAAGTGCAGCAAAAAAAGGTGCTGAATTAATGGAGGAAGCGAAGAGAGAAAGAGGGAGAGAGAGAGAGAGAGAGAGAGAGAGAGAGAGAGAGAGAGAGAGAGAGAGAGAGAGAGAGAGA
>JAXIUT010000024.1:1606293-1617603 GCA_035586675.1 Eurytoma californica
AGAGAGACAGAGCGAGAGAGAGAGAGAGAGAGAGAGAGAGAGAGAGAGAGAGAGAGAGAGAGAGGGAGAGGAAGGTGCCGTGCGAGAGAAAGAGATGAGCGCAGCGTTGCGGCACAGTGCGGCGACCGAGTGAGGCGGCGGCCGTTGCGAAGGACTCTCACTTTTATCGATCTCCTTGAAGGAAGTCGTCCCGCGCGACTCGCGCGCGGTCCCGGTCCCGGTCGTTATGCTCTGCATCCGCGGCGAGGATTACAGTTAGTTTCGCAAGGACGGGCCGACGGCCTCACAGCGGCACCGTCGCTCCGGGAAAGAGAAAAGACAACCGGATGCCGGCAATTAAAGGACTCGCGGACTAACCGGCTAAGACTCCAGGAAATCTTTTTTGGCGCTGGTGCAATACTGTGCATGATGCTCTGCGGCTGCGTCCAAACAGATTTTTTACTACTTTTTTTGCTGTTCACTGTCATTTACAGCATCTAAGAAATTTTTATCTTTTACAATAGAACATTTTATAAAATTACAATAAAAATAATGTGTTGTAGTAAAAACGAAAGTAAGATTTATTTTTTTGGTTGATAATGTCACAGAGTGACGACTAAGCGCTTTTCCGATAACAATAATAATGAAATTAAATTTTGATGTGTAAATAAAGACTACAAGATTTATAAGCACTTTAAAAATAAGTAATATGTGATTAATAAATTTATTTACAGGGGTTATTTAATTTAGAAAGTAAAAAATGTCTACTTAAATATCCCTTAATAAAATGATTGCTTATAGGGACATTATTTATTTTATTAACAAAATAATTATTTTATATAATAAAAAATTATTAGAAAGTTTAAAAATAAATTTACTTACCGTATTATTTTATAAAATAGTACGTACTATTTAGTTTATTTTAAATGTAACACATTATGTTTTTTAAAAATAGAAAAAAACTCTAACAGTTATGTTTTAATGAAAATACAAGTTAATTTTACACTGAACTAGATTTTTTGTGCAACAAAGAAATAGACTGAAAATATTTTAGCACAAACATTTTTCCTCGTAATAACAAAACAGACAATGTCAATAAATATTTTCATAAAAAATTGAAACTATAAACTAGGAACGTTTTGACATAATGAAACGGTAATAGTTGAATATAAACGCAAATTTGCTGAAATAATTATGTGTAGAACAGATTAAATCATAAAAAATTATAACAATATTGCATTAAATCCCAATGTCAAGTTCTAGTGAATTGTACAAAATGTCTTACGCTCCAATAGATTATATCAACGCATTTCGTCATCGCCCCTTTAAAATCCGTGCACAATCGGAAAAAAAAATCAAACTCAACCAATTCATCAATCCTGCACAATCATGAATGGGTATCAACGTTCACCCACCGTCCAAGGGGCACTAGCGTCCGAGACTCGCAACTTTTTTTATACGAGCACGCATACACAGCATGCGCGCATAACGAAATGCTCACAGGGAAGTGCGGCATGACAAAAGTGACCGCGCGGGGGCCTAAGCGACGGCCTTCGGCCGGTCATCGTCGCAGTTTTTTGCAGTCGGAACTGACTTTCAGCCTCCGCGAAATCTAGTCGCACCGCGCGACCGGGACTCGCCGCGCCGGCCTTGGCTGACCCGTTCGCGGCGGCGCGATCTTTTCAACAAACTGCATGACGAAGGGGAAGAGTAAAAAAAAAATTTGGCCGAAGCGCTCGATAGGTCTCTCGGTCATAGCATTTTTTTTTCATCCCGAAAAATCCTTCGTCCCGTTCGCCGGCCTCCTCCCCCCTCGGGCGAGTCGCGGCCTCGGGATAAATGATATCAGAGTGCCGCGGCACATGCGGCGGGCATGCGGACAAAGAGTTCGCTCCTTTTCTTTTCTTTTTCTCGGCTTCGAGCAGGTGATAGAGCAAAGTCGGTGTCCTGCTGTTTTTGAGCGGCGAAATTATGCGCGCCGATAAATTATGCATGTGAGCTGCAAGGAAGTAGCCGCGCGGTATCACGTTCTTCTGAAAGCTCGAAACGAGTCTTGTACAATGTTTGCAAAGTTTTTTTAGTTAACGACGCGAGCAAATACACCGATGATCTTTATTTATCGACAGCGTTGAAAAAAAAAGTTTCGACGCTCTGATGGACTTTTGAAAAATAAGATTTATGTAGAGTATGTCACTTTTTTTGGTATAGAAAAAGTTTAAATGAATATTGTGTTTTTTCACTAATCCACAGTGCTGCCTGCAAATGTGAGCTTTTACAACTCGATTATAATGAAAAAGTTTCTTCAGTCACATTTAGTCATTTCATTGAATAAAAACTGTATTTTAAATGTTGAAATGTTTAATATAAAGAAGCAGGAAATTGAATGAGAATTTTTTTGTTCACTTCAAGATTTTCCTGGCGAAGAATGTAATGCACTAGTATAGTACTTCAAAAATTGTTACAGATATGGTACAAACATTTTTTGTACAACTCAGTAATGCATTGACATACATGGATGATGGATCATTGTTTGTTAATTGTACTAACACTATGAACACTCACAAAAAATTGCAATAGTTTCTCGTATAAATGGGTATAGTTACTTTGAAAATGTACTAATAATATACTTTTAAATTTTACTATAGCCCGTAACTTTACTCTGTTCTGCTCTACAATTTTATTATAGACTGCAATATCTAGTAGGTTAATTAATTTTAATAATTCCTTTAACCGCGTGTAGTATTATTCCATTAATCAAAACACACTACACAAACCTCCTTTAAGAAGTATGCATCTAAAAAAAAAGGTGTGACTTTGTTGAATAAAACCCGCCAAGCAATCGCATCACAGAATATCTCGCCGCTCCAAAACAAGCATAAATCAATGGAAAATTCATGGAGATCCGCTTAAAGGTGTGACTCGAATAAACAAGTATTCAACGTCACTCCTCGGGGAAAAAAACGTGGAAAACTCAGAGAGCCTCGCCGAGTTTATACTCCTCATTGAGCACCGGCGTGTCGCTTGCTCTCCATCAGTTCGCTCTGCGGCGCGCGGATATCAACGACCGCTCGCGAGGTCTGCGGGCGCTGCTCTCCCGGCCGCCTCGACGAATGCGCTATCGACGCTTTAAATCGCCGATCGATCGGTCGAGCTCACCTTGTGGCCAATTTTCGGGTGCCTGTTTTTTTCTCTCAAAAAGATCCTCGGAAGCGCCAGCGCGCGCCAGGTGCCGCGCAGCGAGCGGCGAGCGCCGCAGGCGCGGAGAATAATTGTTTATTCATTCGCGGATTATCCTTCGGCGAGTTCAGTGGCTGCGCCTACTTAAACGGAATGACGGTAATTCTTTTGCCGCCTCCGTTTTTTCTCTCTCTCTCTCTCTCTCTTTCCTCTCTTTCGCGCGATGCACTCGCTCGCCTCCTTTCCCTTTCCCGCTGCGGCTTCTCCTTCCTGCGGCGACCGATCCGTCAAGTGGAAGAATTTGCGCGCGCGCGCCAGGAAAGTTCATTGATTCGTTCATCTAGATTTTCCTCGTTGCGTTAGCGATGGAGCGCCACAGCGTCGAGTGAAAGGGACACGGCGTCGCGGCGCTCGCCGGAGTGTCGTTGCGACGCGCGCGTGCACGCCTTTTCTCGCGGCCGGATTTTCACGAGGAAAAACCCACGATTACAGAGAAATGCGGCGATTTTTCCGTTCCAGGTCTGATAGCCTCCGAGGGTGAGCTGTGGAGGGAGCAGCGGAGATTCACGGCGAACTGCCTTAAGAACTTGGGCATGGTGAAGTTCGCCAACCCCAGGCGCGACAAGCTCGAGGAGAAGATACTCACGGGCGTCGGCGAAGCGCTTTTGGTAATTGGGCCTGCTTTCATGGCTTTTTAACGACTGCTGCATATGGAAATTATTGGGTTTTCCAACTTTTTTTTCGTGCCTTTACCTAACACGTTCTATTTTTAGCGATATAAGTTTCTTTATAGCTCTTAGCTCCGTAAAATGTCATTTCATTAATTAAGATAAGTTTTGTCTACAAATCCGTCATTACGATCGGTATGGTACTTTGAAAGATAGTTTAACCGTATTTTCTACTTCCTAAATGAAAGGAGATTCAATTTGTTTGAGTAAGAATTAACTCAAATCTCAAATTCTTTTAATTATTCATATAGCCTTTCATTAAATATTCTATTTAATTTAGCGCACAATGAATAATGCATATTCAATTACTTGATTAAACAGAAACTTGAAGCTCGCTGTAAGACGGATGAGGGACTGGATTCTCACGATACTTTGCATCACTGCATTGGAAATATAATAAATTTTCTGGTGTTTGGCAAAGTTTATGATGAAGAAGAGGAAATTTGGCGATGGTTACAGCATATGCAGGAAGAAGGCGTGAAACACGTTGGAATTTCTGGACCCCTCAATTTCTTACCCTTTTTAAGGTATAGTAAATAGCATGATTCTTTGTCTACGTGATGTGTACGTAAAAACTTGAAAAATTAGAATTACATTTATATGAACTAGTATAAGGCCATAAAGTTCTAGCACCTAAAATACTTTGAGCTATTAAAATCTAGAAAAATAAAAATTATTTTCGTAGTACAGCAATGTTAATTGACCTTTAACTAACTGGCGAATAAGACATCCATCTAGTTAAAAGTAACAACTTCATCAGCTTGAAATATTTATCTGAAAAATCTTTGAACTTTTTGAAAATTTATATTTAATTAAAATAAAAAGCAAAATCATTAGTTTAATAAAAGTGTTTTCAAATTGGTTGCAAAAATAATTGACCACGACAGTCATGTTTTGAAAACAATACATCATTGCCCATAACAAAAAAGCACATTTTGAACAATTCTTGCGAAAAATCTCAATTCGTGAGATTTGCAAAGGACCTTTTCCCGTAAGGAATTTACCAAAGGAGCTTTATTTATGCTTTTCTTCGCGACGTAAATTCTAAAAGTACTTTTCTTCGCAGTAACTTATTAACAATCTGCTTTTTACTGCAAAACACTTAGTGTGCTTTCGTTCTTTAGGGAAAAATGAAATATTGTTTCTTCTTTAGAGGCGGTGATATAAGGTAGGTGAATATAATGTAGCCCATCATTTCATTTAAAAAGTTAAGTTTCGTTTAAAACAATCGCTACAAAGAGTTGCTCAGTATTCATACTTGAAAATTAGGTAGGTCACATTGCATTCACCTACCTAGCATTACACGAATGCGCAACTCAGTACGTACAATATCGCGATGCTCGAACTTTACAGATTCCTACCCCGCTACGGACAAACGCTGAAGCTGATCGTGGAGGGCCAGAAGAAGACTCACGACGTGTACCGGCAGATACTCGAGGAGCACAGAAAGCGGCCGGTCGAAATGAACAGCTTTTTAGCGGCGTACGACGAGGAGATGAAACGCCGCGCGGCAAATGGAGAGCCTCTCGGCTCTTTCACCGAGACCCAGTGCTTTTACCTCTTGGCTGATATTTACGGCGCCGCCGTCGATACGACTTTGACGACGCTCCGATGGCTCCTGCTTTTTATGGCTGCTTTCCCCGACGAGCAGGTGAGAGTCGCCGGGCGCTCGGTACTCAAATAATCATCCTCCAAATACTTTTAATTTACTTCTCACGATTTTAATTTATTCGACGAATTATATGAGCGCCGGTTGGGAATTGAGGATAATTTAGAGGGCTCGAGGCGCGACAAGTTGATCTTTCAACGATGTTTTGACTTCGTTTCTAGACGAAAATCCAAGACGAAATGGACAGTGTGCTGGGCAAGAAAAATCCGACTCTGGAGGACAAGCCGTCGTTGGTTCGGTTGGAAGCTGCAATCATGGAGGTTCAGAGACTCAGATCCTTAGTGCCTACGGGCATTCCTCACGGTACAACAGAGGTAATTGGAATATTTATTGAATCTATTTATGCATACCTATTTATTAGCATAAACATTTTTATTAATTTCATTTCATTTCCCAAAATAAGTATAATGCATAAAATTGTAGCGAAAAAAAAGAGTAAAAGAAATGAGAGAACTTAATTAAAAATACACTACTAAGTTCATAAAAATTTAAAAATTTAAAGATTTATAAAATTTTCATAAAATAATAAAAAAACCATCAGCAAGTACGAATTCACTTTGTTCGAAGACCTTCAAAATTAATTTGTTGAAAGAACGTCCCTGGCGTAGTTCTTTGAACTTCCGCGTTTCCACATCGTTATTAATTGCAGCACCTCTGAAAACTTTTCGAATCGATCCTTAACTCGATGTAAACTAATTCACATTTTATCGCGTTTTTCTTTCTTTTTTTTTTTTATTCTCGAACTGACAACCGGTCCCTGCAGGACACAAACATTGAGGATTACGACATTCCCAAGGGCAGCATGATAGTACCTTTGCAGTGGGCCATTCACTTGAACCCTTCTTACTGGCCGGATCCGCGCGAGTTCAGGCCCGACAGGTTCATAGCAGAAGACGGCGGCATCGCCAAACCAGATGCCTTTCTGCCCTTTCAGTGTGGTAAGACCTGTCAAATTGCTTTTTAATTCACCTTGTAGTTCAGCGTTGGCATCGTTTTTCTGCTGCTTTAGAACATTTACTTAAAAATATTATTAGGCAATTTTTTGTTAATATTTAAATTGAGAAATATAAATTATACTAGTTCTGCAATCAATATTTTGAAGGATAGTTCTTGAAAATCTTTTTTTACATAAATTTACATTTAGCATTTTGTTACCTTGTAAATTTTAGATTTTCAGTTAAGTTTTTCATGGCTGTAGTGATATTATTTATAATTTTATTCTAGTAAGTTGGCATTGATTTTTCTACTTACTTTTTAAGGCAAACGAATGTGCGTTGGAGATGAATTAGCTCGAATGATGTTATTCCTCTTCGGAGCAAGGATAATCCATAAGTTTTCACTGTCAGCTCCACCAGGAATTACACTTGACTTGGTAGGAGAATGCGGTATCACTTTAGTACCGAAAGCACAAAATTTGATATTTAAGCGACGTGATTAACAATCATATCGATTACAATACGCTGGTTATCAATTTCTACAACTGCATTTTAATATTTTGACGAATTACTGCATTTAATATACGACGTAATAATATTGAGTTAAGATTTGTAGTCTGAAATAAATTTATAAATGTAATTTTTATATAAAGGAACAAGTAATTTTGAAATAGTTTATTTATGTTTCCTTTATTTTCATCTAGACAATAATGTTCTTTTCGAAGTATTTCAAGAATGTATTTTGAAACTGAAGCAAAAGACGTTATTTTTAGAAAGTATGATATGGTCATCTTTATTGATTCCAAAATGTTTCCTATGCGAAAAGATTTCCTAATCCTATCCACATAATTTACATATATCTGATTATTTTGACAAAAAAATGTTCCACTACAAATATCTATTCTTTTAAGATCTAGAATTTTTCTTTGATTTATTTATCTTTTTGTATGTTTCCGTATGATATATTCATACATAATGAAATATTTTATTCATTTTTTTTATTCGAGCATAATTATTTACGTAATATTTAAAAAAAAGTGGGATATTTATTTTTCATTTATTTAAGAAATATAAGACTAAAAGATTTGAGTAAATGCTAAAAGAGTTAAAGACTTTTATTAATTTATAAATATTATTATAAGAAATAATGATTGAATCATACAGTGTGAAGAGACATTAAGTTCGTGATAATTGCAGTAGATAAAGCAAAATGAACACGCAATGTATATTAATTATTTTTTAACAAAGTAATTTTAATAAATGAAGCTAATTAAAGCTATCAAAATGTAAGTAAGAATGCATAAAACAAATAATAATATTTTCATTAAAATTGGGTTTACGATTACTCTTTATTTTTTCTCACGCACAGTCGCGGTTTTTTTTACATTTTTTTACCTTTCGCAATACCCTTTTCTCATTAGCAGTTTCACTCATTCTCTTTACCTTATATTCTTTCTTTGAGTTGTCCCTCTTTCTGATGTTTCCACACACCGTATTTACACGTACTTTCAGGTTATTTACATGTTGAAGTAAACCATTCTTCATAAGTAAAAACCCTACATCTGGAAAGACTTATTTTTATGATAAGGTTATAGTAAAGTAATTAAGAACGTACGCCTGGAAAAACGAGCGCAAGGGATTAAAAGCTGTCCCTAGAATTCAGGTAGCGCAATAAAACAAAGTGCGCACCATTACAACCTTTTTCTTGTAGAAGCGTTATTTAGTGGGGATGCAGTACTCAGGTAGATTTTGTGTATATAAATACCCCTAATGCGTTGGTTAGTTAGTTAGTAAGAATCCGAGTGCGAAGGCGTCAAGATCGCCAGAACTTTGTATTTTCTTTCACTTAAATAAAGTTTATCTTTTCTATGCTCTACCACTGACTCGTCATTTAAAACGAGAATAAAACCTTAAAAGGTTATGGGCCCAGGGCTGTAAGAGTATAGTAAAGACTTTGCGTGAGTAAAAAAAAGAGGGAACAGTGTTTAAAAAAAAAATTATTAAAAGTGTCAAGTGTCGTGCAAAAAAAATGGAATCAGCGAGCAAAATCGAAAAACTTCGTGGTAGCGAGAACTGGCTCCAGTGGCGCTTTGTAGTAAGTACACTTTTGGAGGAGGATGACGACGTGTTCGATGTAATCAAAAGGGAGCTGACTCATCCTGGAAACACGGCTGAAGTTGCAGCCGGAAGAAAAAAGTTTTTGAAGGCTGATAAGGCCGCAAGAAAATTAATCGTGACGTCAGTTGAGAGGAAGCCGCTCGATTTGCTATTAAGTTGCACAACAGCTTGTGACATGTGGAAGAAACTAAATTCAGTATATGATATGAAGTCGGAAGAAAATTTAAGCATGATCCAGAAACAGTTCTTCGACTTCAAGTGGGAAGAAAATGACAGCGTGGCTCACAACATCTCCAAGATAGAACAATTATCTGTAAAAATGAAGGCACTCGGGAGTAATGTTAAAGAGAAAATGATTATCACAAGGGTTCTGACCTCCCTGCCACGAAAATTTAATCATTTTCACAGCGCATGGGACTATGTAGACGAAACGAAAAAGACACTGGATAGCTTGACTACGAGGCTAATCACAGAAGAATCTAGGTGGAAAAGTGATGATGAAAAAGAAGAATCTGTGGCATTAGTAACCAAAACAAACAATCACAGAAAGGAACAGCCAAAACAATCAAACGCCAGCGGCGCGCCGGAAAATGCTTTAATTGCGGACGATCGGGGCATCAGAAAAGGGACTGCACGAGATGCTTTGTGTGCAAGAGAAACAATCATAAAAGTAGTGAATGCCATTTTCGTGATAAAGGAAGAGATAAAAAGGAGCAGCATTCAAGAAATCAAGGACCAGAAAACAGCAACCATAAAATGCCAGTGAAAATCGGATACCTAGGAAGCAGATCAGCAGCACAAGCAGTAAGCGAAGAAGAGTGGGTGATCGACTCCGGAGCATCCGAGCATATGACGGGGCGAAGAGAATGGTTCACCGAGTTCGAAGAGTTCGAGGTACGAGACAAGATCGAGATCGGCGACGGCACATACATGGAAGCTGTTGGCAAGGGTAATATTGAAATAGAAACATTTGTAAACGGCAAGCGCATAGCGGGAACGATGAGCGATGTATTGTACGTTCCAAATATGAAGCGTAATTTATTCTCCGTAAAACATGTCGCGAAGAAAGGGCTTGATTTTAATATCTCGCAAAAAGGTAGAGAATGTACGTTTTCACAGGAAGGCGAAGTAGTCGCGAAAGGAATAGATGTCGGGAATTTATACAAACTCGATATGCATGTAATTATACCGTCGGTCTGTAATTTGAGCAAAAGAGAAAAATCGAATGAAAATACGTTGCAATTATGGCATGAACGGCTTTGTCATCAAAATATTAAACATGTGGGAAAATTTTTAAAAGGTTTAAACAAAAATAAAAGACAAAGGCGAATTTTTCTGCGAAGGATGTACGTACGGAAAGCATCATCGGTCAAGTTTTCACGAAAAAATTGAACGCGCGACTAAACCTCGCGAAATTATTTATACGGACGTGTGTGGACCTATGGAAGTCGAATCAATCGGGAAGAAACTTTATTTTCTTATATTTAAAGATGATTTTTCAAAATTTAGAAAAATATATTTTCTAAGACATAAGTCAGAAGTTATTGAAAAATTAAAAATTTATTGCTTAGAGATTCAAAATCAATTTGACTGCAAAATTAAAGAAATTCATAGTGATGGGGGAAAAGAATTTAAAAATAAAGAAGTAGAAAAATTTCTTAATAGTCAAGGGATTAAAACACACAATTAATGTCCCGTATACTCCTGAGCAGAATGGCGTCGCGGAAAGGGAAAACCGAACAATAGTAGAAGCCGGTCGTTCAATGTTATATTCGAAAAAGGAGCTACCGTTGTACCTATGGGCGGAAGCCATTAACACGGCGGTACACGTTATTAATAAGACGGGTCCGACTAAGCAGGGCAATAAAACTCCGTACGAACTATGGTATGGAAAATCCGCAGGTATAGATAATTTTAGGGTCTTTGGGATTGATTGTTTTACGCATATACCGAAAGAAAAGAGGCACAAGCTAGACAAAAAGGCCATAAAAGGGCATTAGTAGGCTATTTAGATGACGGGCAAGGCTTTCGGGTATATGCACCGAGTATTAGAGACGTGGTACTGAGTCGCGATGTAAAATTTAAGCCCGAGCAGGTATCAGCAGAATTTGCGAGCGTAAAATTATCGAAAAAAAATGAAGCGGAGGAGGAGCCGCAAAACATAGAGAGCGATGAAGAAGCGTATGAGAGCGCAAGTGACCACGAGAATGAAGAGCAGCCGCCAGCGCTTAATGAAAATGTAAGACAATTGCGTCATCGACAACATATTAAAAGAGTTGATTTTTACGGTTGTCCGATAATGTATTTAGCAGATAAGACTCCAACTAACTATAAAGAAGCGATGCAGTCAGAACAGAGAGATTCTTGGAAAGAAGCTATGATTGATGAAATGAAATCGCAGATCGAAAATAAAACGTGGACTCTTGTAGAAAGGCCGAATAATAAAAAATTGATCAGTAATAGGCATTACCAAAACCGAGATTTGAATACCTTAGACAGAACTAGGACTTAAATGCAGACGCGATATTAAAGAGTAATAAATTGTAAAGATGTAGAGTTTTAGGGAGGGTGTTGAAGTAAACCATTCTTCATAAGTAAAAACCCTACATCTGGAAAGACTTATTTTTATAAGGTTGTAGTAAAGTAATTAAGAACGTACGCCTGGAAAAACGAGCGCAAGGGATTAAAAGCTGTCCCTAGAATT